>JZKD02S2161990.1:19326-32431 GCA_000966675.3 Picea glauca
TCTAGCAACATGAAGTTCAGAATGGCCATCTACAATCTGAAAGGGAAGGCCAACATTTGGTGGCAGGACCTGAAATTGGCCAAGGGCCTAAAGGAAAAATAGTTGGAATGGTATGCCTTTAAGAAGTATTTCAAGAAACAATACCTTTCGGAAAGTTACTATGAAATAAAGATAAAAGAGTTCTATGAGTTACGACTTGGACAGATGGCAATGGAGGACCTTATAAATAAATATTTAGAGTTATTAAGGTTTGTACCATACATTCGAGAAGATAAAGTAAACAGTTAGCTATTTCTAAGTTGTCTACCACATTCCTACAAAGATAGAATTGAATTTGACAACCCGAAATCCTTGAGCGAAGTATTCAGGAAGGAACGAATGTGATACGATTAGTATAAATAGTGGGTAGAGTTTCCCAAAGCATGGAAGGATAACAAACAGGAGAGAATGAACCAGTGGAAGAAGGGGTACCAACCAACTCCTTATCGAAATACAGCAAGGTAGTGGTAAACCAGTAAACCTGGGGGTGAAGAAGTTTGGAGACAATCCCCGTGAGCCATTAAAGTGTTGGAAATGTGGAGAGCCTCATCTAAGGAGGAATTTTCTACATTTGAGTTCAACAAAAAAAATTGTTTTTCATAATCTTTAAGAAGACTCGACAGTGGAAGATGTGGGAAGAAGCCTACATCGGATAAATGAAGCCATAGATTGTCGACAAGCTGAGAACCAGTCCTCGGTGGTAGAAATTGAAGGTAAGATCAATGACACTCAAATTTCTATTTTAATTGACCATGGAGCTATGTTAAGTTATATTACACCTAATGTGGCAGAGTCAAACAAACTTAAGAAACTAAAGCACATGAAATAATGGATTGTACAATTAGCGACTGGTACTAAAAGAAAGGTAGTTGAGTTTGTTCTAGATTTTGAGTTCAGTTTAGATGGTCAATGTATAAAGACCGATATGAACATCCTACCACTAGGATCTTATGATATGATTATTGGGATGGATTGGTTGGAACAACACAAAGCAATATTAAATTGCCATACAAATATGCTTAGCTATAAGGATGATTCTAATACTACGAGGACAACCCAAGGTATACCAAAACTGGTATCATTCAAACAAATTTCAACGATCCAACTAAATAAATGCATGAGAAAGGGATGTCAAGTTTATTCCATCCAAGTGACGAATCTAGCAGAAAAAAAGGATAAGCCAGAGTTGGAAGACCTTTCTATCCTACGTGATTTCAGAGACATGTATGTTTATGAAATACTAGAATTACCCCCTAGAAGGGAAATAGACTTCTCCATAGACCTGTTACCCGGTTCTTCCCCTATCTCAAAGGACCTTATCGGATGAGTCTACTAGAACTGACATAATTAAAAATACAATTACAGGAATTGTTGGACAAAGAGTACATCAGACCGAGTGTACTCTAAGATTATGTATCGATTATAGACAACTAAAGAAAATGAATATTAAGAATAAATACCCCTTAACAAGGATAAATGATCTATTCGATCAAGTTTGGGGGGCCAAGATCTTTTCAAAACTTGATTTATGATCAGGTTATCATCAAGTTTAGATAAAAAATGAGGACATAAACAAAACAACATTTCGGACAAGATACAGACATTACGAGTTTGTAGTCATACCTTTCGGACTCACTAATGCCCCAACCACGTTTATGTGCCTAATGAACAATATTTTCAATGAGTACTTGGACAAGTTCATGGTAGTATTCATTGACGATATCCTAGTCTATTCAAAGATGGAGGAGGCACATGAGGAACACTTAAGTATGGTGCTGCAAACATTAAGGAAGCACAAACTGTATGCCAATTTCGACAAGTGTGACTTCTATCAGAAAGAAATACAATATCTTGGTCATATAATTTCAACAGAGGGCATTGTCATAGACCTATAAAAGACAAAATCCATTAGGGAATGGATGGTACCTAAATATGTAGCGGATATACGGTTGTTCATGGGAATCACCAGATATTATCACCAGTTTATAGAAGGGTTTTCCAAGATAGCCTACCCTATCAAATCATTACAAAAGAAAGGAACCAACTTTAACTGGTCAGAAAAATGTCAAGATAGCTTCAATCAATTCAAGGAGTTATTGACAATGACACCCATATGGAAGGTAGCAGACCTAGATAAAGACTTCACCATATGTGTTGATGCAAGTAAGGAAGGAATAGGTGGGGTCCTAACGCAGGAAGGACATGTTATTTTCTATGAGTCCCAGAAATTGAAGGAACACGAGCGAAATCATGTCACTCATGACTTAGAATTAGCAGCAGTAATACATGCCTTAAAGATGTGGCAACACTACATAATGGGTAGAAGATTCTTATTATTAATGAACAATAGTAGGGTCAAATATTTGTTTAACCAACTAGATCTTAATGGAAGGCAAGCAAGGTGGTTATCCTTCTTGAGCGAATTCGACTTCACGGTAAGACATATCAAGGGCAAGGAAAATAAGGTAGTAGTTGCTTTAAGTAGAAGAATCCATGCGTTATTTGAGATGAATGTTAGTAGGGCAAAAAGTGATCTGGAAGGAAGAATAAGGACGACACGTCTTGACGATGAAAACTATACTAAAATAATGATAGAAATACCGAACAATACTGCAAACTCAGAGAAGCCAGATCTAAGTATCGACGAGAAGGGGTTGTTACGATTTGAAAACAGACTTTACATACCAGATTCAGCAGGGTTAAAATTAACAATCTTGGAAAAAGTACATAAAAAGTTGTATTCTGGCCACCCAGGTTAAGAGAAAATGATAGCAACACTAAGGAAACTATTTTATTTGCCTAACATGAAGGGCGAAACAATAGAATACTTGGCTAGGTGCCAAGATTGTCAGCAGGTTACGGCTAAGCACTAGCATCCAGCCAACCTATTACAACCATTGTTAGTACCAGAATGTAAATGGGAGACTATATCACTCGACTTTATAACAGGTTTTCCTAAAACTCAGAAATAAAATGACCCTATCATGGTTGTAATCGATAAACTCAGTAAGTCTGCACACTTTACTCCTGTAAAGTCTACTTTTAAATCTATAAACATTGCTGAAATATTCATGAAAGAAATCTTTAGACTGCATGGTATTCCTAAAATGGTGATTTCAGATAGAGATGTACAATTCACATCTGCCTTTTGGAACGAATTGTTTGCAGGGCTCAATACCAACTTGAATTTCAGTACAAGTTATCATCCACAAATGGATGGAAAGATTGAAAGGACAAACCATATCGTAGAGGATATGCTCTGCACATATGTAAGAACAAAACCGAACAAGTTGGAAGACTATCTACACTTGGTAGAATTTGCATATAACAATGGGTACCAAACTTCAGCTAAGTTAAGCCCTTTCGAAATATTGTACGACAAAAAATGTACGACTCCAATTAGATGGGATAACCCGGCTGACATTCTCATGGTCAGACCAGAAATGCTCCAAAAGATGGAGAACATGGTAAGAAAGTTACAACAGAACTTGAAAGAAGAACAAGACAGATAGAAGAGTTATGCATATCAAAAAAGAAGGCACCTGGAATTTCAAATAGGAGACCATGTTTATTTGAAAGTCAAAGCCCAAAAAATCTCATTGAAGTTAGGGAATTTTGGCAATTTGGCACCCAGGTTTTGTGGGCCCTTCAAGATACTAGCTCAAATTGGACCTATAGCATACCAACCTGCACTTCCAGCTAATCTAATAATTCATAATGTATTTCATGTTTCATTGATGAAAAAGTATATTCATGACCCTACTCATATGATTGATTGGAACTTGGTGAAGGTGGAATCGAAGGCGAGTTCTCAGTGGAACCCCTGCAAATTCTAGACCAGAGAGAAATAACACTTTGAAACAGAGTCGTCACTGAGGTAAAGGTGCAATGGAAGCACTTTAGTCCTGAGGAGGCCACTTGGGAGTTGGAAGGAGATTTGTAGAAATCTCATCCAATATTGTTCCAGGAATGGAACGAACACTGAGGATAATGTTTTATATAAGGGGGAAAGGATGTGACATTCCCAAAAATAAAGAAATTAAAAAAATATTTTAGAATATAAATTGTTGGAAATTTATTTCCGTTTTTAGTAAATTGGAAATTGGAATTTTTTTTCCATTTATGGAAATTTTGAATTTTGAATTTTATAATTGTAATAAATGATTTTGAATGTTGGGAAGAGATTTGATTTGTCCCAACTAGCTACTTGACTATGACACTTGTATGAAAAAAAAAAAATTAGAATATTTTATATTGATTGCAGGAGGACAAATGGAACAACCATGTTAAATTTAGTTGACCATGACTCCATGATCGGGGAACACAACGGAATTAACTCTGGGTTGATTGTTACAATTGGAAAATTAGTGATTTGGCCAATGAAATCCCTTGAAAATCATGGATTTAGAAAACAGCGAAAATTCCCCAAGGGAGGGAAAAACGTCCTAGGCAAGCTAATAAAGAGCATATGTGAGGAGGCAGGACACTACCAAGTATGCTAGGGAAAGAAGACTATGAAATTTTTCCTTGTTTTTATGATAAGTACTGTGTGAATGTGAGGTAAGAGAGATACTGCTGGGATCGAAGGACATTGCTCGAGACGAGATTTCAAATTCTCTCTCATGGACTCATGGTCAGGCTAGGGGGTGAATTGGGCAAGTAGATTGGTAGCCTTGTTCTATGGTTTGGAGGAACGTGGTTGTTGCCTTTGTCTTCCTGTAAATTTTGTTCAGATATGTAACTCTACCTTATCCTAGTCAAATGTTATGTGGTGTAATCAATTTACTTCTATGTATGAATTTCTAGTTGAATGTTGTGGGGAAAGATCTAGCATTTTACTTAATAATTATTGGTTAGAAATGGACTCTTTTATTTAGATGTGATTCTGAGTAATTACTAAGATCTTGGAATGTACCAAATGGCGAAACGAATTTTGTAGTAGTTACAAACCCCATAACGGACTGGATTTCAGACTACCGTTATCTTCTTAGTTAATTCTGTCAAGTAAAATGAAATAAGATTGTTGCGTAAATACTCGAAGCCACATGCACCAATAGTTGTGGCGGATTTCATTTCATGTAGATGCTTTTAATATATAGTGAGCATCCTCGAATGAGTATACCATTCATAATCAAACAAATATACCCTACAACATTTAAGTACTATTCCATATACATGTAAACACGTATAGTTATGTTTATGAACCGATATATATATATATATATATATATATATATATATATATATATATTGTAATGGGCATTCTGCGACAGTGGAGTAATGATGCTAGAGTAAACTGACTACATCAGAATCCTGAAGAACTAAGTGGATAGATTATCATATAAGTAGGAAATTTATTCCAAAGAAAAGGGAAAAACTCCACGGACCCCATTATAGGAAGACTATATATATATATATATATATATATATATATATATATATATAATTCAAGATATATATGACAGTAAGTTAGGAATGACTCTATTAATCAAAGGCATACCTACAACATTAACCAGAATTTTCTGTCGTAATAACAATGCTATCTATTTTTTCTGGTGAGTAGACCTATAAGGGCTTATTCAATAATGATAATTGAAACAGAAGGTAAATAGCTTGTGATGCGTAAACCCAAAACTAAATTTTACATCAAATATGTAACAACCCTAGATGAATACATGCTTATGGATTATTAAGTAAAATTTATTAGATAATTAATTGTCCTAATATGGTTTTAATTAAATAATGATTAGTATTAATAATATTAATTGATTATTTATTTATTAATTAACTATTTTTAACTTTTGATTAATTAATTAATTATTACATATCACACTCAATGATATTGTTAATAATTTAAGGGGGTCTTAATAATTTTAAATTGTTTAATTAAAATGATTTACATATGCGGGAGGGGATAAGACATTAAAGAAAGGGATAAGATATTAATGAAGAGGGGATAATACATTAAAGAAAGGGATAATATATTAATGAAGGGGGGGATAAGACATTAAAGAATGGGATAAGATATTAAAGGGGGAGATAAGGAGATTAATGAGGGGGAGGAAAGTCGGTGAAGGATGGATAAGGAAGGGAAGGAGTTTGATGGGAGGATCATTCTACGGAGGTTGGGGATGGATTTTGGGAGCTCGGGGATTTGCAGAGAGGGAGGTGAAATTTTTTGAGTGGGATTGATACAGTGCACCGGAGTTGCTGGTGGTTTTGGGCACGGGGGCTAGGATATCCGTTGATATCTTGGAGCTAGGGAGATACCTAGTTGGCAAGGAGGAACGGATTTGGGTAGTGTTCATAAGTGATCAAGGAAGCAAGCTGCAGACAACAGGAGGAATAATAACATCAGGTTCAGGTACTTGTTTAAATTTATGCATTGTTTTCATTATGATTAATTAATTTTATTATTATTGATATATTTGATTGAGAATGTGCTAAATGAAGGTAAATTTTAAATTTTACTGCTATGTTTTAAATAAATGGTTGTTTATCTAATATGGATCTTACATTTGGTATCAGAGCCCCAGTTCAAAATCTGGAACCAAGGGCCTACCTACCCACTTGGAAATTTAAATAAACCACACTAGAAAAATAAACACTCCTATTTAGTTATAGTAAATCCCTACATAAATGTATTAGGGTGAATAAAAATTTGGGCCTTAAAGGCCAAAACTCCAGCCACGCTTAACCTGCACACAAAACATAGAAATTTTAATAAAAATAAAAATAAAATAAATAAATGCAATACGAATTTTAACACAAATTTACGAGTAAAACAAGCAACTAGGGTCATTACAGCTGGATCTATCGAAGCCATATGACAAGGTGACCAGTGATTATGGTCCTTTCAGCCAGGTAGGGAGGTCCTGAAAGAAAGGACTTATCGAGCGCATTAGGATAAACCTTCACAAAGCTCAGGCAAGACATTGAGAATTGAATATGTTTTTTTTACCCCAAAAATATCATATATATTTGGCTTTACTATCTATTATTTTATTGTTTTTATTTGGGTTAGCATTTTTTCCCATCGATTCACAACCAAAATGTAAAGAATTGATTTTAGAGTTTGGACAAAACTATTCTATTGGTCCTCTGAAATATCCGTTGAAACCCTAAACTCAGTTCTTTGAATTATGTATGTGAATCACGAGTGAGAGAAAGAAAAACACAAGAAAATAACAATACAAGTAGAATTTTTATGGCATAAATTATTGATATTTTATTGATATTCTCCTTCGTTGTTTCAGATTTGCCGACACATAACAGTTACAAAATGTATCTATTAAACCCTAGCAACTTTCCTTCTAACCCTAAAGAATAATACGAAAAACTTAATAATAATAATAAAGAATTCAATACACTGACCCTACTAAGAAAATTGCGCGTTCCTTGCAAAAAAAAATTATCATTAGATGACAAAAAGAAAAAAAATCCAACAATTACGAGAAAATCCTGTGATGGATTAAATTACTGACCATGCAATATAATAGAAAGATGTACTCTTTTATAATATTTCTCTTTTGTCACAGAAGAGATAGAAAGCATCTGTAAACAAAGTTTAAAGAAATAAACTTCAAACACTCAAATGATATAGTACTCGGGAAATTCAAAGGAGATCAGAGAATTGGACCTACCTCATGACGCTTTGTTTCCTTTCCTTCAACTACTCGGAATCAACAACCACTGATAAAAATTTCCTGAGGAGATGGATGAATACGGGCTCTCGGGATATATCAGTGAGACGTATTCCTTAGGAAATGGATGAATACGGGCGCTCGGGATAACTCAGTGAGACGTATTCCTGAGGACATGGATGAATACGGGCTCTCGGATGAATACGGGCTCTCGGATATGAATTCTTGACGTATTCCTGAGGACATACCTCAAGCACACGTTATTTTCTGTTTACCAGAAGTTCATCGAGAAGTTCAGTCTGTCACCTCTCTAAAAGAGACATGCAACAACTACAACAACAGGAAAAATAATAGATGATGAAGCCATGGAGATTCGAGCCTAAGCCTGAGACTTCTGAGAAACACTTGACTAACCAGTTAATCATTGTCACCATACGCTACTGCGGTCAGTCCACCCCTCCACCCCTCACCATAAACCCTCAATTTCTCGATCATACCCAAAAACCTAAAACTGTTATGCAAACGAATCAAATTTCACAAACAGTTCCGCTGAATTGAACGAATTGACAAATTTTTGAATTCATTTAGCTGATTCAACCGAATTTGGTAACTATGATCATACTGCTCTGGTAACTCGTTCATAATCATAATCATAGCATGAGTGGCCTAAGAACTTTTGCAACCTGGACAAGATTCGATTCTTCATACACTGCTGGAAACTTCTGGAGTAAATCAGGAGATCTCTCTATCACAGTTGCTGGGTCTGAATGGTGAATTTTCCATGAAGATTAAATGCTTTACCGAAATTAAGGCATGCATCGAAGCTTACGAAAGTAAAATATTGAGGAAAAACTAGCCTGCGGAAATGTTCTTCTTTTGCAAAGACTGTGTAAGTAGTTGAAGCACATACACATGGTATTCCAAATAAGGAGAAAAAAGGGCACGTGGGCCGCATGCAAGCCCCATGATGCTAACTCGAGAGTCTTGGGGCAGGTGGGCAGCATGCAATCCCCACGTTGGCAATACAAAGTATTTAAAAAAAAAAAATTGTTTACTTTTAATTTGAGTTGTAAATATCGTATTTTCGTGATTTATTAAATTTTCTCTTATATATATCATTTGATAAAAAAAATAATATAATAAAGTATAATTAGGAAACTAATAAAGTTTAATTAATAAGTTAAGTAAAACTAATTAAACTATTAAACTAATTAACTTTATTAATTTTATTAAGAGTTAATTAAAATATTAATTAAGTTTGAGTAATATAAGGTTAAGAAAAATTTATGGAGTCCGCGAGGATCGAACCCTGGACCTCCTTCCACCATGAAATCTTTAACAAAGTTTGCCCTGCCAACGCGCCATACCATATGCCTTTAAAAAAAAAGGTGTATGTGGGCTGATTAAGGAGATTGAATCTTAGGATTAAGTTAAGTCTAGGTTATTAGTTTTTTAATAAACTAGCACAGCCGCAAAGCGACTGGTGGCTGGTTAACGCCGAAAGGTACATAGCGTTGGTGAACACCGAAACGTGGCTGGCAGTTATGGACAATTGTTTAGATGTCACGGTTTAATCTTATTTAATCATTTAAACATGGTAATTATATAACCTTACAACAATTTTTTTTATGTGATTAGGTAAATGTTAAAAAGTAAACATGTTAACAGATGTTGTGATAAATGCAAGAAAGTTTTGAACGATAAACCTGACCCATCGATTTTGGAGGATGATTGAGAATATGCCAGCATCTTCAATGTGTAGCCATCAGATAAGGGTTTAAGGTTAAGTAAGATTTAAAATATTATTGATTGTGCCGATTGTCAATAGGTGTACGCCTCTCGGCGTAAATTAATAAGCATAAGGTCGGAAGTCACTTTAATCAAGTAGTATGCGAAAAGTTAAAAGGCTTAGACTAGGACAAGTGGGAAGGAGGTTGCATATGCACTAGGAGCGTAAGCATAGGAAGTGGCGAGTGAGGCGCAAGGCTAATGTAGCTACAGGGCAAGGAAACCAATAGTTATTTCGTAGGGGCGAAGAAATCAAGCTTAGATGCTTAAACCTAACCCTAACCTGGGCAATCCCCTAATGGAGTGATGTGTGTTTACAGACAAGTAAAGAAAACATACGCCTAACCCTATTTCTAAGTTTAAGTAGCACCAATTTGAAACATCTTGGAACTCACCCTGACAACTTTGGTTGATGCAGGTCAAAGCATACAGGATGGTCAAGACTCTAGGGAATCGAGGCGGGGGAGCGTCATCGCAAGCACCGCTAACACCGCCAACACCACCACCACCATCGCTCGAACTCGCCCTCATACTGCGCTCGTTGGAAGCCATCAACGAGACTTTAAAGGGGCGATAACCAGCAGGGACTGAAGTGGAACCCCCACCGTCTAGAACGGGTAATCCAGAAGCGTCAAGGGATTCAAGGGGAGGACCTCCACCTGAAGACATCACGCAGGAATTGCAGAAGATCAAACTTCCGGAGTTTGTTGGGGGTCATCCCAGTGAACGCGTGGAAGCCTGGTTGGAAGGCATGACCAGGCGTTTTTCCTTAAGGGACTATGCATCCAACTCAAAGGCGAAGATCGCCATTTTTCAGTTAACAGACAGGGATTTGAACTGGTGCGACAATCTGGAAAGACAACTGCACCTTACCCAAGACACAATATCTTGGGAACTTTTTGAGGAGAGGTTCCGAAGGAAATAGCTACCAGCATACAACGAGGAACAACAGGTAGGGGCATTTCATGCCTTAGTACAGGGAAACAGAACGGTAGAAGAACATGAGATCAGGTTTATGGAACTAATCAAATATGTGTCGTATATGGATAATGACCAACAACAGGCAGAGCGCTTCGTCTATGGATTGAACCCTAGGATAAGAGCTATGGTGCGGATGTGTAAACCATCTTCAGTGGCCGAGGCGGTGGAAAATGCGCGTTACGCGGAAGAACATATGAACTTGACTAGGGGTACAAGACTGATATTTCTGCATCGCCCAGGATTCATAGGGAAGGCCCCGAGGACATTTCCTAGGGGAGGGGGCTCAAGGCCACTTCCATATGGTAACAGAATCGCACCAAGGACAGTAGCTGCAGGGATTTCAATGGCAGTGAGTGCCGCATCTCGTTCATCGCCAACGGTGCAGACAGGTCCACGACCATCGTAGGGAACAACTAGTAGGGGCAGGGGTTCCAGGGGAAGGAACTCATTTCAGAGACAGACACATAACAATGCACAGGCTCAATCTCGTTTTACCTGTTGGGGGTGCGGCGGACCCCATTACCAGCGTGACTACCCAGAGTTCCAATCAGGGTTCGTGCATAAAGAAGGAAAGGCACCGATGGGGAGAGCAAGTAGCAGCCACCATATTTACACAACAGTTAATAACTGCCAGGCTGAACATCAATCCACCGTAGTGGAGTCATTAGGTACGCTAAATCATATCAATGTTAATATTTTGTTTGATTCTGGTGTGACAGATAGTTTCATTTCACCATTGGCATTAGAAAAGAGTGGGCTGGCAGCCTACGAGCACGATGACTTTAAACAAGTCGATATGACTTCGGGGGAAAAAAAAGTTGTAGGACCTAGTGTCGATAATTGTAAAGTAGACCTAGGAGTGTGCACTACCAGGTTGAAGGTATACGTCATTGCTCTTGGGGCATATGACCTAATCATTGGAATGGATTGGTTAACAGCTCATCGAGCTTTGGTATATTTTTTCACAAAGAAGGTGCTTTGTGTCAATGATGAAGGAAAACTGGTAGAGATCCAGGGTGTATAGAGAAAAGTGTCATTACTCTTTATATCAACTAAGAAGGTCAAGCGATTCTTGAGACAAGGGTGTCGATTTTATGTAGTGGAAGCAGTGAATGAAAGGAAGGGACCCTCATTGGGTCACTACCCGATATTGTCATAATTTCAGGATGTTTTTTCGAACGAGTTACCAGGGTTACCTCCTGAGAGGGAGATTGATTTTACTATTGAGATCAAACCTGGTGCAGAACCAATATCTAAGACTCTGTATCAGATGATGGTGCCGAAACTTTGTGAATTGCAAATGCAGTTGAAGGAGTTACTAGACTTAGGGCTAGTAAGGCCTAGTGTCTCACCTTGGGGCTCACCGGTAATTTTTCTAAAGAAGAAGGATGGATCCTTACGACTGTGTATAGACTACATGGACTTGAACCATGCTACACTGAAAAATAGGTACCCAATGACATGAATAGATGACCTCTTCGATCATATTAAAGGAGCAACGGTATTCTCAAAGATCGATTTGCGATCAAGGTATCATCAGTTAAGGATTAAGGAAGGTGATATCCCAAAAATGGCCTTTCAAACTCGGCTTGGACATTACGATTTTTTTGTAGTACCTTTTGGATTGACCAATGCACCAGCAGTATTCATGAGCCTCATGAATGACGTATTCTGGAAGTACTTAGACCGTTTTGTACAAGTCTTTTTAGATGATATCCTCATCTATTCCAAGAATGAAAGAGAACATGAGGAATACTTACGAATAGTGTTGTCCTGCCTTAGAGAGAACAAATTGTATGGGAAGCTGTCGAAGTGTTCCTTATTCCAGAAATAAATCCACTATTTAGGTCATATCATTTCCGGCGAAGGAATCTTTGTGGACCCAGAAAAGTTAAAGGCCATTATGGAATGGCCAGTGCCGAAAAATGCCCATGAGGTGAGAATCTTCATGGGGCTAGCACGTTATTACCGGAGATTTGTGGAAAGATTCTCAAAAATAGCGAAACCCATCACCACCTTGCAATGCAAGGGGGTCACGTATGAATGGACATAAGAGTGTGATAGTGCGTTCATTGAGATTAAGAGGTTACTAACTAGTGCGCCAATTCTACGTGTGCCGGATATGCAAAAGGACTTCACAGTCTGCACGGATGCCTCGAAGCAAGGGTTGGGGGTCGTGCTAATGTAGGATGGAGGAGTGATAGCTTATGAGTCAAGGAAGTCGAAGAAGCATGAAGAGTTATATGCGACTCATGATTTAGAGTTGGCAGCTGTAATGCTAGCTATGAAACTTTGGAAGCACTATCTTGTTGGGAGAAACTTTGAGCTCAAAACGGGCCATCAAAATTTAAAACATCTCTTCACTCAAAGAGATCTGAATGCCAGACAAAGGCGATGGATTGAGTTTATGAGTGATTACGATTTTGGTATTTCGTACATCAAAGGAAAGGAAAATGTGGTCGCAAATGCCTTGAGTAGGAGGTCGCGTATATTCTCCTTGGTACCCTTAAAGGTCAATCTAAAGGAACATGTGTTGATACAACTTCTATAAGATAGTTGGTATTTAAAGGTTACTTCAAACCTCCAGAGAGGGAGGCAGTTAGATCCAAAATATGAAGGATATAGTCTGGAAACAGATGGACTGTTAAGATATC
>JZKD02S2162034.1:17365-28567 GCA_000966675.3 Picea glauca
TCTTCCACTCTACCACTCCCTTCCCACCTTCCACTAACGCACATCTATTCTCCACTTACCGCTGGGCCATAGCCCCTTATCACTCTCGCCAATGAAGCAGTTCAACGAAGAAGAAACAACCAAGGGAAGGTCGCCACATTGTCCAAGAGCATAATTGACTTGGGCCTCTATGATCTTGAGGTAGAAGTTAATGTAAATAAGGAAGGTGGGTGAGACATCGTCTCCCCCCATAAATAGAAGGCCAGTAAGAGACAAAGCGCAGAGGCAGGTTGTCAGGCCAAATTGACAGAGATCGCGTCTGACAAAAGACTGCATGGATAGTCTGACTGATGTCTACATGAGTAGTCTGACAGAGACACTCATCAAAGCCTTGAATACATGCCAGGATCACGTTCCAGGCATCTGAGCTAGTTCGAAGTATATGTAGGAATTTTTTCCATTTTGTTGGTATGGATGGTAAAGCTAAGCTCCCAATTGTAAAGTTTTGATGAAGCACTGGTTTTCCTAGTTATGCATTTGTATCTGAGACTTCATGTTTAATGAAAGTCAACTTCTTTCTATCTCTCTATAAACAGTTTTGTTAAAACATTCAAAATTGTTGGATCCAGTCGAGGGTACTTGTGTTGTTGTGATGTACGTTTGATCATAACAATATTATCACCAATTTTAAGCAGTCTTATGTGTTGTCTTTTTCTCCTCACACTGATTAGCTTAGAATTGGAGGATCCAGTTGATTTGTTACAGTAGACATGGTGATGTAGGTTTGATCACTGTGTTACTGTAACTGTGTCATCCAGGCAGATTTTAGTGTTTTGTTTTTCTTCTCCAAGCTGTTGGAAGGCTTGATGCCCACAACAATCTTGGTCACCATTCTCACCAAGTCTTCCCTCTACTCATTTTAAACTCAACTTACTTATGGAAGTTAGATCAAGACCTCACTTATTCATGCATAGCGTGGTCCAGGATTCTGAGTTAAAATGATATTGTTCTGAGTTTACTCCCATTCGTTCACTCTTTATAAACAACCTGTGACATATAAACTGATGGGTATCAGGCTTACTCCTCCTGCAATCCAGGAGTGACTTCTAGTGCTAACACACCCAACCATAGATTGACTATTCCAAATCTCAACAAAAAGTCACCCCCGATATGAGGTTAGAAATCCACAAAAGAGGGTGGTCTCTCACTGTCCACTCATAACTCATAAATCTCTCAACCCAATTGATATTCTCCTACAACTATCCTGATTTCCCACCAACTCTCTTTCTCTTAACCTGTCCAACCCAAAGAATGTACCCCTTCAATGATGTCAGTCCCTCGGGTATCCCATTCATTTATTAGGGTCTCTATGGCATAGGCATCTAGGAATCTCTCAGCTAAGAACTCAAGGGAATTCACTACTAGGAAAACTATCAACAAACACTTGTTGTTTCAGTGCAACTCACCCAAGAGTTCACTCCTTAGGCCTAACAAACTAGATCTTCATTTTTCCAACTCCAATTATCTCTAGTTACGTTCCAACATTCTCTAGAACTCACCCTCCATGGTTGCATTATCTTCCAGCTATGTTTCCTCTTTTTTTCCCCCTGGCTCTCATGCACAATATTTTCTATCTAAAAACAATTGTTCCCACCCATACAAATTTCCTCTCTTTTTCTTTCCTTTCTTGACTCACACCCTTCCCCAAGCTGATTGTACTCAACCCCCATATGCCCAATAACTTAGGTATGTGACTACTCACACCCACCCTCTTACATGTATTTGATGATTGGCTTAGGGAACACTCAATCATAAATGGGAAGGTTCATATACAAATGGAAAATTTAGGAAAAATGGGTAAATCAATATACATGGGTATTCACCCCCTTGGGCCCCTCTTGGCCATTATCCTAGACACTCCCCCCTTTTGTGGATTAATTCAACCCCCATATCTTGTCCATGTCCCCTTAGCAACTAGCATCACATTTGTTTATTAATAAAACAAGGAAATACAATTCACATATTACATTGCTTGGTCACAACCACATATTATACCTACATAAGCATAAATTAAACTGGGGATTATAGTGGGGATGTTACATTCCCCCTTCCCTACAATTATTTGTTGTCCTCGGTGCACTCTATACCTATATACATATGTATTTATGTAAATTTACATCACATAAAATAAAAATTCTGCAATTTAACAACTCCAACCATAATCTCATGTTCCTCTCAACTTGTCGACCCAAGGAATGCACCATTCATTTATCAGAGTTAACCAAAGGGATGTACCATCCATTTATCAAGGTTATCCCAAGGAATGAACCATTTGTTTATCAATGTCCCCAACACAGTTGGATAGGGTTCTGAGATGTGGTTTCAAAATTTTAGTTGCTCAAAATGGAGTCTTGCGTTATGTTTTATTCAGAACTGTAAAAAATTTGCAGGTATTTTTCCCACATGTTTTCTTCATGTTCCCATGTAGAATCTCCGGGACCGTAGTAGGTCCATTGAACCTTTACCATCTTGATGGATTTTTTGTTGAGCATTTTGACTTTCTGGTCCATGATGCGTACCGGTTCCACCCGAAAATCCCCTCCATGCTCCACCTAGATCACATTCCAATCAATTATGTGGTTAGGATCATGCACATATTTATTTGACAATGACACATGAAATACATTATGCACTATCATGGATGCAGACAATGCTAAAATGTATTCAATTGGCCCTATCTTTTCTAATATTTCAAGAGGTCCACAATATCTTGCTACCAACTTAGGGTAGCTTCCTAATCTTATCGAACTTCTCTTTTCCTTTACTTTTAAGAAAACATGTTCTACCACTTTAAAATATCTAAAAACTCTATTCCTATCTGCATAACTTTTCTTCCTGTCTTGATAGCCTTCAAATTCTGCTTTATCTTTGCCATCTGATCTTCCATTTATTTTAATAACTCTGGACCAAAAACTTCTTTGTCTGTTGGATTATCCCAACTCACTAGTGTGCTACATTTTCTGCCATACAATGCTTCAAACAAAATCATTTTCAATGAGGCTTGATGCCCATTATTGTAGGAAAATTCAACTAAATGGATATAATCTTCCCACTTTGATGGTTGATCTATCATGTACATTCTAAGCATGCCCTCAATTATCCTATTAGTCCTTTATTTTTTCCCATCTGACTCTGGATGATATGCCATACTAAGATTTAAATTTGTTCCAAATCCCTTGAACAAAACCTTCCAAAAATTGGAAGCAAACTTTGGATCTATGTTTGAAACTATTTCCTTAGGAACTTCATGTAGCGTAACAACATCTTTCATATAAATATCTGCAATATTTGTTTCCTTGTGTGTAGTCTTTACTGGAATAAAATGCACTACTTTAGTAAATTTATCCACTACCACCATGATGGAATCGTGTTTCTTCATTGTTCTAGGAAGCTTAGTAATAAAATCAACTGTAACTACTTCCCACTTCCATTCCAGAATGGAAAATGGTTGTATAAAACTTGTTGGGTGTCTATGTTATGTCTTTACCTTTTGACATTCTAGACATATGGCTACGTAATTAGCCACTTCTTTCTTCATTCTTGGCTGAAAATATTACGCTATGTATTTATACTACTCCTTCTTAGCTATCTGGGCCGACTTCTCTTACTTGGGGATAAAACTCAATATTAAATTAATATCTTTAGTCGACTTGTCTTCTAGGATTATTGTTCAAGGCTTTAGGGTTTCTCTTGCTTCCCAGAATATTCTAATATTGTCAAGGTTACACGTGGAGGTTAATACCTCCTGCACCTACCATAATATCAATAGGTGGTGCTAACAAGGACTCCCAAGCCTATAGATAAAACTCACAACATGGACGCCAAAAATGCAACAAAGGATCTACCTAGGGCATCCATGTAGAGGTAGGCTCTACCACCTAATTACGACACTTCTAAAGAATTAGAGAAGGTTTTGTGTCGCACTTCGGTGGGATCGATCCTATGGAAAAGTGGAAAAGACAAAAATATGCAGAATGCGGGGAGTGAAAACCTAACCTATATGCAAAAGTTTAAAAAACAACTTTTACCATGGGACGATATAGGTGTAAGCCATCTCAAAAAAATTACCAAACCGAAAGGACAAGTCCATCAGAATGACCCAAAGGATGGTACCAAGAAAGTGGGTTATCAGGTGTCAATTCACAAGATTACCAACCTCCCACTTCACATTTTTTTATTCATGATCGGGAAAATCACAAGATCCGAAACACTCCATCATGCCTCCCATGCACAGATGCACTATGCAGTTCAATGCTTAGATGCTACCATTTTTTATTGGAGTGCCACCATGCTAACATGCATGAAGAAAATTTTTACAGAATGTCATAGGCGGACAAACAAGAACTTTGGGTTCGACCCAGTTTTATGCTCCTTCTTCTTCTTCGAGAGTGTCTAGTCTCAAACCAAGAGAGATAGTATAGGGGCATATTTCCTCCTTCCCAACATTGTGCAGGTGGGAATTTTTGTTGCCTAGACAGGGTGGAGGAAGAACCCAGGAGGTGTTTGATGATAAATGCTTTGACTGGTGGAATCATCAGATTCCGGTCATAGAGGACTATCCCTATGCAAGGATAAGTTTCTTGAGAGATATTGACATGCCTATGCCCCCTGGCGAGGAGCGCAACGAGATAGGTAACACATTTTTTAAAGTTATTATTTTTTACTTTTTATATATATTATCCTTTTCATGTGTATGTTAGAGTACTAACTTAAAGATATGTTATACACATATGTGGGACCTGTTCGGCCAGAAGACTTTGCCAGGACCAGGCGTCATCCTCAACTATAGGTCATACGAATAGGAGCAGGAGGACCCCCAGCCAGAGAGGCTGAGAGAGTGTTGCAGTGAGTAGAGAGAAACCTCACGACTCTCACTCGTGCAGTAATGATGGAAGAGATCGAGGACCTTCCCCTGACTATGTAGCCACATGTAGTGCGGATGCCTAGGACTTGGGTCCAACTATTATGGTGTCTTACAAATGTCACAGTTCACTATAGCAAGGCCAATAGGCCTAGACGTTAGATAGTGTCAAACCACTTATGTTCCGAGGGAAATTTTTATACTATGTATTTAAGGGATTAATCCCAACGATGTATACTGACTACTTTTGAGGATTTAATGTCCACTTTGTACTCATGAAACTATTTTTTGGATATATATATATATATACATATTTTATGTCTTATGGATGACATTTTTATAAATGTATTTACATGTGTATGTAATTTTTTTACTTTTACATGTGAGCAACATGCCAATCTAATACTTGATTAGCTAATGTATCGATTAGTTGGTTAGATCTCCTAGGAACATGAATATAAGTGATAGAATCAAAATATCTTTCTAAGAGATGTACCCTAAGGAATCATCTGTCAAGAGTGGGATCATAAACATGGTAAACCCCATTTAAATAGGACACAACCAGTTGAGCATCTAAATAAACTTGGAGGTGAGAAATACCATGTGACAAGGCATCATGTAGTAACTCTATCATTGCACTGTACTCGGTAACATTATTGGTTGCTTTGCCTAAACAAATTCCTCCAAAAGATAGCAACATGCCACCAGGTGTATAAATCACCCAATCTGTGGAAGAAAACCTTCTAGTGTGTTGGCTAGTGTCGTCCATGAACCCGATATAAACTTTCGATTCACTTGACATCTGCCACAGTGAAAAAGAGAACATAAATTACTACATGTTCGTAAAACAAAAAGACAAAAATGTATAAAAAACTATACATATATACAAGAATACGCACTCATGCGACCGACCTAAGTGAAATACTTCTTAAGTTAGAGACCATTTCTAGGCTCTGCTAAGGCATTACCCTCAAAATCAACTAGATGGTATGAACTCGTTTCTAAGACCTCTTTCACAATGAAAGGTTCAAACCACATGTGTTTGAACATGCCTGGCACCAAGGGATCTTTGTCTTAGTCATATACCAAGACAAGATTTCCTTCGGAGAAAATCCGAGGGTGAACAGATTGATAATATTGGCAATTGAACCATTTCTTATGAGCCTCTTTATCCAAGGTTGCATCTCGACGTTGCTCACCGAGCTACTCGAGATATAAAAGACGTTCCTCAAGCAGTGTAGTGTCGGGCAGTAGTTCCACTACCAAATTCAGAGAAGGGATTTGACATTCAGTGGGAAAGAATACCTCCATCTCATAGATGATTTGAAAAGGCGAAAAACTCATAGTAGTCTTTACAAAATTTCAATAAGCCCATAACGTTGAATATAACATAAAATTCCAATTTCAATTGGCCGAATTGATTGTTCGTTGAAGAATAGTGTTGAGAGACTTATTCATATCTCCTACCTGACCATTCACTTGTGGGTAATAGGGTGACGAATGTTCCTATTTAAAACCAATATTTTATGTTAATTCGGTCATCATTTTGTTCTGGAAGTGACTGCCATGGTAAGTGACAATCTCCTTTGGGATACTGAATCTAGCTAATATCTGATTGAAAACAAAAAGGGAAATTGTTTCCCCATCATTGTTAAATGCCATCATAGCTTCAAACCACTTAGTAAATTATTCTATTTCTATGATTATATAGAGATTCCCCCTGGAAGAAGTCAAGTGACATGTAGTGAAATCAATCCCCCACTTGGTGAAGGGACCGACAACAATAACTGGAAACATATGAGCTAGGTGTGCCCGCATCTTCCGTTCCATAATCAGGAGGAATGATCATAGGGGTAGACGTCATAGTGCATTTAAATTTATAGAAAGAGCACTGAGATGCTTCATCCCAACAAAATGGGACTCCCTTTTTTAAAATACGCATGAACCCTTTCGTAATCTCGACATAATTAGAGACAAAACACTGAAGAAAAATCGCTTTCCCCTGTAAACTATGAAGCTTGGGAATTGTGTGTGGGGGAGGCAATTGAACTATTGCATCAACCTTAAGAGGATCAACCATGATCCCTTTTTTTGACACGATGAAACCTAATAAACGCCCTGATGTCACACAAAACCTGCACTTTGTTGGATTCAAGCGAATTCGATAGTAGCGACGCCTCTCAAAGATTAGTCGTAAATGGGAGGGATGATCATATCTCTTGCGAGAATGTGATGCCATATCATCTAGGTACACCTCAACTATGTGTTTGAGGTCATGAGAATCAAACAACATGGCCCACTGAAAAGTTTCTCCAGCATTCTTCAGGCCAAAAGGAATTTTTTGATATACGAATGTACCTCGAGGACAAATAAAATCCATTTTATGTTGGTCCTTGAGCTTGATATGAATTTTACTGTACCCCAAAAAAATGTCCATGAAATAAAATTCCTCGCAACCCACACCTTCATTAACGATCTGGTCAATAAACGGAGTTGGAAAATTGTCTTTCGAGAAAGCTTTGTTCAAATCGCGGAAATCCATACATACATGAATCGTTCCTTGCTTCTTGTTGACAGGAATTAGGTTTGATACCCATTCCATTAATTGTATGGGGTAAATGAAAATAACTTTGATAAGTTTGTCTACTTTAGCCTTTATTGTCGTTTCTTTGTGAGGATTGACTGGGAAAAGCTTCTATCGGATACGTTTAACTTCAGGATAAGTCGTGATTTCGTGTTCAACAATGTGTGGGTTGATGCCTGAAATCTCCTCAGAAAACCAGGAGAAAACGTTGCAAAATTATTTAAACAATTCAATATAGATTCAAATCTCTTCAGGGGAGCAATACGCTCTGATGAAGACATTTTCCAAAACGTCTGGGTTTTGGAGATGTCGATAGGATTTGTTGCAACAATACTTTCCATGTTTCCCTTGGCATATAATTTGTGCATAGACAAAGGGTTAATATGAAAAGGGGCATCTCCATTCATGGTCGTAACAAACTCTCCTACCTCTATTCTCCTGAGCTCGGAAAGGAAATAAGATCTATGGTGAAGACCATCTCAAGGTCTGTCTGGACCAATCATTACCTCTAGAATCTCCTCATCAAAGGGAAAGATTAAGTCCAAAGTGTCTTAAGCAACGAGAGATTCTTGAGCCCAAATAGGCTCGAGAACTGGATCTAGCTCATGTGGGGGAGT
This sequence comes from Picea glauca, assembly GCA_000966675.3. NCBI lineage: Eukaryota > Viridiplantae > Streptophyta > Pinopsida > Pinales > Pinaceae > Picea > Picea glauca. The sequence goes on from JZKD02S2162034.1 coordinate 25,467, forward strand.
TGGATCAAGGTTGGTCGAGGATTTTTGGACAAAACTTTAAACAACCTTAGTAGTGGATAAGGGCATGGTCGTGCCAAGGTGCATTACCCCTTCCATCGAAGTCGATGGGGAAGGTAAAGTCCACAAGTCGTGAAATTAGCTCATTTTGAAAGATGACACTTGAAAAATTGTAGCCTTCAGCTGGTCGGGGACGACCAAAATAAACCTTACATCATTGGAAGGTGATAGATAATTGAAAGTTCCCATCAACGATGAAAAAAATCCAACAACTAAGTTGACAATGCATGGTTGTGGGTTATCAATCATCGGGACCGTGGATTCCCTCAATGAAGGGTCGGGATGAGAGAAGGACAACAGGTTAATCGTTATAATCTATCCTTTATGCAGAAAACATAAGACCTAAAAAATGATAGCTACAGCCACATGCATTTCATAATTCCAACTTCTCCCTAACAAAATATTTTAGTTGAGAGGTGCATCGACTACTTCTTCCTCAACGCACACAATTTTACCCTACAACTCCAAGGGAAAAAAAGGGAATTATACCATGTGATTTGAACGATCGAACATCAAATTTTGTAAGCAACGTGGGCGACAGAGAAAACTCAGGCTAGCCAATGGCCTTCCAACATGCCAATTCCATCATGCAAGTCGAGGCACCCTCATCAACCATCGATTGAAAAATGTTCCGTGTCAACGATTTCATGGTGTAAACCACTACTATATGAAAGGAGACATGGTGAGGAAGATGAGGTTTAAGGTATGTTCGATCGAAAATGATCATTCCCGAGTTACTAAGCTCTACCACTCCCAAGGAAGACAAAAACTCTTTTCTCTGTGAGGGGAAACTCTGGAGAACCTCCAGAGTAGACATTGCACAAGGAGTTTGTGCCATATTCTCCATGATGGAGTAATTCTGAGCATCCCTCACATTTGGGTTGTGAGAAGCCTTCTTGAACACACATTTAGGAATGTGAGTCATTATTTCTCCCACTGTCTTCTCACTTTGAATAGGATTCAATGGATTGGAGACCTCTTTTCCCTTCTCTACAGATTCCAACACTCCATAGTCACAAGTCCTGGTTTATAAATGAGCTTTGACATTCATCATATAAATGTTTGCGGCCAGGTTGTTTGGATTAAGCACGGGGGGTCCCTAACAACCCCCAACCGCGCTCGTGGATGCATAAGCTTGAGCCATATTTTTCCCTTGTGGAAAATGGTTTGTAAACACAACAGGTTGTTGTTGTGCTAGTAGCTTTTGGGCTTCCGCAAGCCGAGGGCATAGGTGAGTCAAGTGGTTGTTCGTGCAAATCTTACACGGAAACTTCACCTTTCTCTTTTCATTTTTTCCCTCGCCAACATTATTTGTATCCTTTTATCCCCCTTACCCTTCTTGTTTTTCCATTTCTTCTTTCCCTCGGTCTGTTGGTTAGCTTTGGGAGTTGTCGATTTCACATTGTCTACATCCAACATCTAGGTGACGGGGGAAACCGAACTACGATCTTGTCTAGCCACATCGTTTTGAATCGATAACTATTGTAATTGATTGTCCAACTTGTACATGTACTTGCTTTGTGATAATCCCACTATGCCATCAATGTGAGACCTATACTTTTGTTTGGCTTTGTCGAGAATTGATAGTGGTGCATCGAGTAAGATCTCTTATAGCATGTCAGACTGAGAGTAAATTAGTTCCATCTTCTGGGCTCTCATAATAACCTCTTATTCAGAAAACACCTCAGATGTTTCCATGTCTTTTGACACACAAGAAATCAAAGAATTTAATAACCACTCTAAGAATAATGTAGGAGGGACCTTGAATTTAATCAAACTCTTTCGTCGCCGCCATTCTCGGATGTGATCTGAGATATGGTCATATTTTGTCTACTCGAAGTTGGCTAACAATTCAGTGTCGACATCGTATCTCATTGGCAACTGGAAATGGTTCAAGAAAACCATAGAGAGGTCATTAAACTAAGAATACTTCAATTTGTCGAGCTCGATATACCATTTCGATGCACCCCCTATAAGAGTGAGTTGAAATAAGTGCAATTGAATGAAGTCATCCTTCAATGATTTGGATGAGCACCACAAGTGAAAAATTCGCCACGTGATCACCTGGATCTTCACAAGGCTTTCCTTCAAACTTAGGGATGTTGGAAGGAAAATTAGTCAACATGGGGGGCCAACACGGATCATGAAAAATTGATTCATTTAACAATATCAATAGGTTTGGTGATCCGGATTATATTTGTATAATGAAATGAATACAGATTATTATCAAAAGATGCTTAACAAAGAATAACAAATATAAAATAAAACTAGTTTCTATTCGATAAGGAAATAGGCTAACACTATAAAATGCAGCAGAAACAAGCTTGCTAAAAGTGTGGTGGCTTATCTTTGAGAAGAGATGTGACGACTGAGCTCATTCGCAAGAAGATCATTAAAATTAGGATCTAAAGGCCTTTTTACAATAAAACAGGAAAGTAAAAACCCTAGACATCCGAAAAAGTCATGTGAGTCACGTTTGGGTAAGTTAGTACATCAAATTCCTAGGTTCATAAATTTTCTCCCTGGTTACTCCCAAACCCCGCAGAGGGGGTACCCCCCCTCTGCACTCGCCCATGTGGAAGAGTGTACATAATTCTGGGGTGTAAATACTTCATGGGGTATAAACACGGTTGAAATCAAGGACCTCTGAATTAGGAAGATAATCAGGCTCCACAAACAAAAATCTCCCACTTGGAGACTGATCTCAACAACTCCACTACTGTTGTATATGCTGGAATCTGAACCTTCTTAGACCTGGAAAATTTCTCATTTTCATCTTCATTCTTGAAGACCAACTGAAACTGAGCAGAAACTCAGTTTCTCCCTGGTTACTCCCTTTGTTAACATGTCTGCAGGATTCTGTCTAGTGTGTATCTTTTCCAACTTCAATTGTCCATCTTCCAAGGCAGATCATATGAAATGGTACCTTAACTGTATATGCTTAGTCTTCGAATGGAAGGTTGAGTTCTTTGCAAGGTGAATGGCACTCTGACTGTCACAGTACAACCGGTTGTTCTCCTGCTTCTTTCCCAATTCCTCCATAA
>JZKD02S2162056.1:24153-36782 GCA_000966675.3 Picea glauca
CGTTGACAAATTTTTACAAACATTTTGCATTCATAAAATACTTTTGTCAAACACATTGTAAATATTACCAGTACACATGAAATGGAAAGGTCACCACGGCATTTTATTTATGAACAGAATCCAAAACACAACAAGTCTCTAATGGTTGCTAAGGAAGCTGCATTACATCAATGAAAAAAACAAACAATAACAAGCCAAAATCTGAATGGTGCCACGGCCTCCTCAATAGATGAAGCTTCCTCCTACAAACTGCAGAAAGACTAACTCCAAACCTCCAAACCCTCTCCAAGATGATGTCAAACCATAAGATGAAGCTCAAGTGAAGACTCTAGATGGATCCTCCTCCTTTGTCTAGCTAGGGTGGATCTTGCACCACCGAAACTAAACTACAATTGAAGGGTTTTGCCAAAACCCTAACAAAAACCTTAGCTCCAAAAGTACTCTAAAGAGATCAATCCAAAACATAATGTCAAAGTGAAGAGCTACCCCTCATTTTATCCTTCTTCCAGGCCTTCTAGAACTTTCCCTTTTTTGACTAAATCAAATATGACCTTTATTCCCCTTTTACTTTCACTTTAATATTAAAAATCACTTTAATAATGTTTAAGTAACTTATTAATCTAAAGTTACTTTATTTCCTTAATGTCATTTTAAAAACATGACATCTCCTAACTAAGTGACATTAAATAACCCCCTTTTGACTCCCTTTTTCTTCACTGACAAGCCACGCAAGTCATTTCCACTACAGAACAAGGGAACCCAAAAATGGGGACATGACAAATCCTCCCTTCCCAAAGATTGTTTGTCCTCAAGCATTGTCGTCACACCCATAGGAACAACAAACTGAAACTAATGAAGATCCCTGGGTCCCAAGCCAATTTGAAAGAATCGGAGCACCTACCACGAACAATATCATCCTGCAATGTGCTAACACCAGAGGCCTCTTGAAAGTAACAGTTGGTTCTCCCATCTATACCAGCTGCCAAACTATCAACCCATAAAATCCCAGGGTCCCATGCCAATCTGAAAGAATTGGAGCACCTACCGCCCACAATATTGTCCTGCAATGTGCTAACACCAAAGGCCTCCTGAAAGTAACAACTGGTTCTCCCATCTATACCAGCTGCCAACTATCAACCCATAAAATCCCAGGGTCCTATGCTATCACAAAAAAGGACCCATCATGCTAACGTTGTGCCACTTTGATCATAAATCTCTGATCCTACTGCCTAGACTGCATCCTCCACTCCTGCATCCACAAGTTGCAATGCCTCAAAGAATTGTCCCCACCATCGAGGATCGTGTCCTGCCAATGTATCTCAGTAAAGTCAATCAAACCAACTTTGAAATCAGACATCTAGGCATCGTCTGGAAAACCTCCCAATGCACCATCCATAAAGTCCTTCCATACGGACCTTTCTTGGACCAACCTATAAGTGGTAAGGTCACCAAGGTCCCAAACTAACTTGTATGATGTAAAGCACCCTCTACTCATCGCCCTAATCTACCAGGTGCTAACACCAGAATCCACCTGACTACCTCTGATAAGCTAGAAAATCAGAAACTATACGAACTCGGTCAACTCCTCAGAAGACCACTCCTCTAGGTAACCAAACCTAAACATCACAAGAGTAAACTCCAGAAAGCGAAAACTGACCATCTCATCTGTATCGGTTATCGAGCTGTCAAACATTGCAGTCCCTCCAATCATAACTGTCTGACCACCATGTTCAGACTACGCTCCCCTCTCCTGGACTCCCAAATTGAAATCCCTAAAAGAATTTAACTCACTATCCTGGATCATGTTTTGCCAAGGCATCTCAGTGACATCAAAGCCTACCAATCCACAGATAGACTCAATGCTGGGTATCGTAAGGGAAAATCTACCTCGCCATATAGAACAAGACTCAACAACTCCTCTCGCAACATTCCCACAATGACACAGACCAACCACTAACACGACCCTATAGCTCACCCTCATCAGCTAAAACAATCTATCACTCTGACGAGTGCCATGATCCCACCACCAAATTGGAAGCTCATCACTCCCAATGAATGCTAAAATCTCCGTGAACCGATCCAACAGAGTTTGGAGCTCCTCCTCTGCACTCTACGCATAGATCACATGGTCCAAATGAAAGACCTCAGATATGCTCGCAATGCCACCTGTCTCATCCAACTGACTCAGGTGAAACTCCCATGTCCTATTGTATATAATGAGGGCATCAAATAACAACAATAGATGCCTCTGGCACTGCCTGCAAGACAGGAAAGTGACTAGGGCATTGGTCGACCCCAAGGGTATAACCAATAGATCATAATAAAATCTGGAAGCAAACTTGTGACTATCCTGCGCCCTGACCCTCATTTGTAGACCGATCATTAAGGGATATGTTGCTCCCTAAGGCTTACCCATCCACTCACCGATCTTGGGTAACCTCAACTCAATGATATGCTTGAGTACTCCGTCGGGAGGTGTCCCTGGAGGAAACACCCCACAACTCCACTGCACACTACCAAGTGCCAATGAATACCCCTGCATACTGTTGCCTATCATTAAATCATCCTATACCCTCCTGCATCCTGTAGGTGTTACTGTATCCATCACTCTATTGATGTCGTCTAGACCTGTATCCTAGAGTATTCTCATGTCTATCATATACATGTCCACCCAATCAATGGATGCAGATACTTCCTTGCAGGCTGGTCCCCAAAGAATGTGCTCAACTATCTCCTCCGAAGCTAAGCCTTGAGCCTTTAGTGGGCTCTCCAACAAAAGCAGCTCATGATCCCCACAATGCAGAACAGGCGCATGGTCAAAACCCTCTACGTCCAACCTCTCCTCGAGCACCTGTAACTTTGAATGCTCCTCATGCAGGATCGTCACAAGAGGCTCCTCCCTCGAATCATGAGTGCCACTCACGCCCTCATGTTTCACAACTGCCAAAGATGGAGTCTCTGTTGCTGTCAATGATGAAGAGCATACCAAACTCAGCTAGTAACAAAGCTCCTCAACCTCCCTTTCCTTGTCTTCAGCGAACTTAAGAGAAAGTTCTCTATCCATGAACAACTACAAGTAATCGGATTTCATCAGATCTAGTGCCTCTTTGATGATGCGCAATTGGGTACTAGTGACTCCATCTGCAATTCCCTTTTGTCTCTCCTCCAACTGGGTTTTCCACATAAGGTCTTCAATAAACTTATGAGCACCATCTTCCCTCTTCAACACCTGCACAATTTGCTGCTCTATGACCAATAGTCGGTTCTCCAAATCACGCAATGGTATTTGATTAACATGGCATGGGCTATCACACAAGGGATCAACTGACTCGCTAGATGATACCGTGCAATGTGGACTACCCTCCTCATACAAGTTTTTTGATCTGCTCTCATCCACGAAATCAGCCCCTTCGTTGTCGTCCTCCACGCATAGCTCCCAACCTTTTTCATATTCTGGTACAATCATGCATGCATCATCATGCATGTCATAAACAGGGTGAGGTGTTGAATCCTCATCATGCGTAGGTGTTATCATGCTTGAACCACTCTCATCGTCGGCATTATACACAAGGAGAGATGTTGGATCCTCAACATCGGCTAATTGGGACATTTCCTCATAGTCACCATAAGTGGGACAAGATGTTTCATCTCATCTTTCCCATCCAACACACTAGTGTCATCGGCCTCATTGGTTAGCTCTAATGGTGTATCATGAGTTGTTGTTTGGTCGTTCTCTATGCACACATCCTCAACATGGCTAGATGCATGTTCCTCCACCTGTCCTTCATGCCCATCTTTCCTCCAATTCTGCCATTTACTTTTAAGGGAATCCTCGTCCAAATCCTTGGGTCAGCTTCCATACCAGAGGGTGTAATATTCCTTAAAGGACAAAGCTACACGGATCTCTTCACCCAATGTCATATACTCTTGGTAGTAAGGCATGTATCTATTTGTTGTTAGCTCCCTCAAAAGTTCTGTCACACGCTCCGAATTTACCTTCTTAAGCAACTGCAACATGGCTGTTACAAAATTGTAGTAATTTGGTAGTTTCTGGCCTGGGGTTTTGTCAAACACTTAATAAACTCCCATCTATGGAATGCACTATTGATTTCTCACCTCTAGTTTTCTTATGCACACACAGGTTTTGTCAAACACTGTGACATAAGTTTTCATGTGATATCTTGGTTGGCATATTTTCACAAACATTTTGCATGAAGACATTCCATCGTACATATAGTATACATCCAAGTACTCATGAAATAAGAAAAGACATCACGACATATTTATTATAAATGGAATCTGGACACAACAATACTAGATCTCTATTGGTTGTTTCAACAGCTACAACACATTACTCAAACACACAATCAACAACCAGATCCTGGAAATGATGCCAATTTCTCCTTATTAGTTGCTGACTATTGCCAAAAGACTCTCCAACAGCTTGCAATCCTCTCCAATCTTCTCGGTCCAGCAGATACAACACTCGGCCCCCTCTTCAAACCCTCGCTGATTGGTTCCCAGGAGCCCCACAACCCTCCTCTTCTATCCCTCGACCTGTAGATGATCACACGGCCCTTCCTACGCCTTGCGGCTTGTAATAGAGGTGACTCGGTCCCTCAAGGCATCCCCATGGCCCTTCCTTGCCTCACTGCCTTGCAAGAATCAGTCTGCAACCCTATCTATCCTCACTGCCTGCTCTAAAGGTCCCCTCGATTCCTCACAGTGCCTGTATGAGTGAGATTGGCCCTTAAATAAATCTCCACGGGCTCTCTGTCCACCCGACATAGCAGATAGAAGAGGGTCGAACCCTCAAGTAAACTGCCGCGGCCTTCTCACACCTTCTTGGCCTGCACAAAAGTCAAATCATCCCTCAAGAGAGTTGCTTGAACCTCCTCCAATCAATGGCAAATCCTCTAGTCAAATGCACCTTTCCCTGCCAAGGGTACGCCCTCTCGTCCTGTAACTCGACTCTGTGGTAGAACTCAAACCCCTAACTAGCTCGTGGATAATCGACCCAAAATCAGTTGAACTCAGCCCACTAGTGAGTGAACTCAGCCTGGTAAATGAACCCCACCTCAGCACTAAGTAAACTCGTCCCCTAGATTAGAATTTGGCCAGTAATGGAGAAAACACGACCTAGCCTACCACTGTAATGTCCTAGCAAGAGAAAATTGGCCTCTTTGTTAATGAAAATCGGCTCAGCATANCTATCCATGAACAACTACAAGTAATCGGATTTCATCAGATCTAGTGCCTCTTTGATGATGCGCAATTGGGTACTAGTGACTCCATCTGCAATTCCCTTTTGTCTCTCCTCCAACTGGGTTTTCCACATAAGGTCTTCAATAAACTTATGAGCACCATCTTCCCTCTTCAACACCTGCACAATTTGCTGCTCTATGACCAATAGTCGGTTCTCCAAATCACGCAATGGTATTTGATTAACATGGCATGGGCTATCACACAAGGGATCAACTGACTCGCTAGATGATACCGTGCAATGTGGACTACCCTCCTCATACAAGTTTTTTGATCTGCTCTCATCCACGAAATCAGCCCCTTCGTTGTCGTCCTCCACGCATAGCTCCCAACCTTTTTCATATTCTGGTACAATCATGCATGCATCATCATGCATGTCATAAACAGGGTGAGGTGTTGAATCCTCATCATGCGTAGGTGTTATCATGCTTGAACCACTCTCATCGTCGGCATTATACACAAGGAGAGATGTTGGATCCTCAACATCGGCTAATTGGGACATTTCCTCATAGTCACCATAAGTGGGACAAGATGTTTCATCTCATCTTTCCCATCCAACACACTAGTGTCATCGGCCTCATTGGTTAGCTCTAATGGTGTATCATGAGTTGTTGTTTGGTCGTTCTCTATGCACACATCCTCAACATGGCTAGATGCATGTTCCTCCACCTGTCCTTCATGCCCATCTTTCCTCCAATTCTGCCATTTACTTTTAAGGGAATCCTCGTCCAAATCCTTGGGTCAGCTTCCATACCAGAGGGTGTAATATTCCTTAAAGGACAAAGCTACACGGATCTCTTCACCCAATGTCATATACTCTTGGTAGTAAGGCATGTATCTATTTGTTGTTAGCTCCCTCAAAAGTTCTGTCACACGCTCCGAATTTACCTTCTTAAGCAACTGCAACATGGCTGTTACAAAATTGTAGTAATTTGGTAGTTTCTGGCCTGGGGTTTTGTCAAACACTTAATAAACTCCCATCTATGGAATGCACTATTGATTTCTCACCTCTAGTTTTCTTATGCACACACAGGTTTTGTCAAACACTGTGACATAAGTTTTCATGTGATATCTTGGTTGGCATATTTTCACAAACATTTTGCATGAAGACATTCCATCGTACATATAGTATACATCCAAGTACTCATGAAATAAGAAAAGACATCACGACATCTTTATTATAAATGGAATCTGGACACAACAATACTAGATCTCTATTGGTTGTTTCAGCAGTTACAACACATTACTCAAACACACAATCAACAACCGGATCCTGGAAATGATGCCAATTTCTCCTTATTAGTTGCTGACTATTGCCAAAAGACTCTCCAACAGCTTGCAATCCTCTCCAATCTTCTCGGTCCAATAGATACAGCACTCGGCCCCCTCTTCAAACCCTCGCTGATTGGTTCCCAGGAGCCCCACAACCCTCCTCTTCTATCCCTTGACCTGTAGATGATCACACGGCCCTTCCTACGCCTTGCGGCTTGTAATAGAGGTGACTCGGTCCCTCAAGGCATCCCCATGGCCCTTCCTTGCCTCACTGCCTTGCCAAAATCAGTCTGCAACCCTATCTATCCTCACGGCCTGCTCTAAAGGTCCCCTCGATTCCTCACAGTGCCTGTATGAGTGAGATTGGCCCTCAAATAAATCTCCACGGGCTCTCTGTCCACCCGACATAGCAAATAGAAGAGGGTCGAACCCTCAAGTAAACTGCCACAACCTTCTCACACCTTCTTGGCCTGCACAAAAGTTAAATCAGCCCTCAAGAGAGTTGCTTGAACCTCCTCCAATCAATGGCAAATCCTCTAGTCAAATGCACCTTTCCCTGCCAAGGATACGCCCTCTCGTCCTATAACTCGACTCTGTGGTAGAACTCAGACCCCTAACTAGCTCATGGATAATCGACCCAAAATCAGTTGAACTCAGCCCACTAGTGAGTGAACTCAGCCTGGTAAATGAACCCCACCTCAGCACTAAGTAAAATCGTCCCCTAGATTAGAATTTGGCCAGTAATGGAGAAAACACGACCTAGCCTACCACTGTAATGTCCTAGCAAGAGAAAATTGGCCTCTTTGTTAATGAAAATCGGCTCAGCATATGGAGTTAACAGAACCAACAGTGAACTTGGCCTATTGGTAGATATTTCGGCCCAACTTTAATGGGATTCGGCCCTAGAAAGAGATTCGAGCTTCTGTTGAAGAAGAAATGCAATCATAGGCTGGCAAGATCACCAGCTCTGATACCACTATAAGATCTTTGTTCTACTAATGTAAGCTTAATGTTGGCATGGGACTTTTGTCAAACACCTTGTTGACAATCCCATTACCCATTGAAAGTTCCCCACCTATTGTTGTTATGATAGAGGTCTGTTGGTTTGTAGCTTGTTTCTGCTACAGATTTTTTGTCAAACACATTGACTCAAAACCCCCTTTTAACTCCTTTATTTGTTGTTGTTTGTTTATGATTTTGTTGTTTATGCTTTCAGTATGGTTTTGCAATGGCTAAGGGAGGTTTGTTTCCAAATAACATATGCATAACGCTTATAGATAATAACAACAATACTGCAATAGCAAGGAAATAACCACAACAATGACACCAATTTTTTTTTTTTCTGAATTCTCATTTATCAGCTAACCTGTTACATAGCTTGATGACCAGTGAGGTTCAAGGCGACATTCCAAGGTAAATATGACTCCCACAACATACAAATCAACCTAGCCAAAGGAATATAGCTCTCCTTCAACCAAATCGGCCCTTACAGCTACAGATTCAGCCCTTTGTTGAGAATGGCAACCCCCTCTAGGGGAATTCGGCCTCCTCTATCAGATAACTCTGTCTCAATGAGGGAATGCATCCCCCCACTCCTAAACTCGGCCACCAGAAGATAAGACAACCCATCACTTAAGCGAAATCGGTCCAGATCTGAGAAGATTCTCCCAACAAGGAGAAACTCGCCCTGGTATGCAAGGAATGCAGCGAGCAAGTGAAAATTGGTCCACAAACTCAGCCAACAACTAAAGAATTCGCCCTTCAATCCCTAACTCAGCCCCATAGAAGGGAACTCGACCCAAATGAAGGGAATTCGACTCAACACAAAAAAGGGACTCATCCTAGCACAAACTTGACCCCCAACATTCAGAAATCAGCCCAACAAGGAATATTATGGCCCCACTATGTAAATTTGACCCCTGCTTAGAAGGAGACTGATCTAGAAATGAAAGCTCCGGCCCCTAGTAAATTTTGGCCTCTACCCAATAGAAAACCAGCTCCTTCAGAGTAAAGTTCGGCCTCTCTATGAGAGAATCAATCTCTCCTGCCATACAATTCGAGCAACAAAAGGGAGGAACTCGGTGCTAAGAGAAAACTCGACCCACAAGGAAAAATTCGACCCTCCAGCAGATAAAACGTAGCCACAGTAAGTACTCAACCCTGGTGGTAAATAAATCGGCCCACAAACAAAGAAATTCATCCAACAACAAGTTAACTCAGCCCCGGGTAGCAAAACGCGACCCTGATGAGAGAATTCAACCCAGTCAACAAGATTCGGCCTCAAGATAATGACAAATCGGCTCAGCTAACGCAAAACTCGGCCAACAAGTAAATACGGTTCCTTTAAAACTTAGTACTGCTACAAAATGGAATTCCGGCCCCTCTACACTTGGATCTGCTACCAAATGGAAGTTACGACCTTTCTAAGACTCGGATCTACTACCAAGCGAAAGATACAGTCTTCAACTGCAGTAAAAATACAGCCACTAACCAACTTGGCCTTGGTATCACTGTTTCCCTTTAGGCTGGCAAGATCTCCAGCTTTGATACCACTGCAATATCCCTAGCTAGGTTAGGCTAGGATATCAAGATCTTTGTCAAATTATGCTCTAAACCCGTTGACAAATTTTTACAAACATTTTGCATTCATAAAATACTTTCGTCAAACACATTGCAAATATTACCAGTACACATGAAATGGAAAGGTCACCATGGAATTTTATTTATGAACGGAATCCAAAACACAACAAGTCTCTAATGGCTACTAAGGCAGTTGCATTACATCAATGAAAAAAACACACAATAACAAGCCAAAACCTGAATGGTGCCACAGCCTCCTCAATAGATGAAACTTCCTCCTACAAACTACAGAAGGACTAACTCCAAACCTCCAAACCTCTCCAAGATGATGTCAAACCATAAGATGAAGCTCAAGTGAAGATCCTGGATGGATCCTCCTCCTTTGTCTAGCTAGGATGGATCTTGCACCACCGAAAATAAACTACAATGGAAGGGTTTTTCCAAAACCCTAACGAAAACCTTGGCTCCAAGAGCACTCCAAAGAGATCAATCCAAAACATAATGCTAAAGTGAAGCGCTACCCCTCCTTTTATCCTTCTTCCAAGCCTTCTAGAATTTTCCCCTTTTTGACTAAATCAAATATGACCCTTATTCCCCTTTTACTTTCACTTTAAGATTAAAAGTCACTTTAATAATGTTTAAGTAACTTATTAATCTAAAGTTGCTTTATTTCCCTAATGTCACTTTAAAAACATGACATCTCCTAACTAAGTGACATTAATAACCCCCTTTTGACTCCCTTTTTCTTCACTGACAAGCCACATAAGTCATTTCCACTGCAGAACAGGGGAACCCAAAAATGGGGACATGACAACATATCATCAATCAACATGATCAATCATCAAACTCATCAACACTACTAAAAATGGGATCCTTAGCATGAGCTACAAGACCATCATCTAGCTCGGTCTCGTTGGACTCCTCAGGTACGTCTACAATTGTAGTAGTAGTACTAGTAGAAGCATGGCTAGTGCCTGCCATGCCTAGTGCTACTCATACCAGTGGATCCCGATCCAAACCAATCCACCCTGTTATCGCACAGTTTGTAGCTAGGAAGAAAGGCTATAAAGTAGAAGGCCAAACTGGCGTAGCGGGAACCTATCCCACCTAGTGTCACCATGATGGGGAGGTTCTTTCTCTTTAGGGAGGTGAGGCCCAGGGGAGATGTCCCCAGTGACCTCGGGTTTTGAAGAGGCTAAAGGATAATCAGACAATGACAAGTTCCCCCCTTCACAAATCACCACCAAAACAAATAGTCTGGCCTATAGCCAACAAAGATAACCAAGTAGAATCCCTGCCCGAGAACAAAGCAACAATAAACTGATATATGCAGGCTTTGGTTAGTACTTTATATGTATCAACGACTATCTGATATTCAATTTAAGCAATTTGAAAGTAAATGTTGACGAAGTCAATGTTTACAAAATAGCAATAAAATAATGTCACTTCACCAATAAATGCTAGAACGATATGGCATTCAATGTAATAAACCAACACTTTACTCAATTTATGCCTAAAATCACATTCAATTGCTCACAAGATGAAACGTTGCTGCAATAAAGATGAAATATCCAATAATGACGTCAACAACTTACGGTTAGTAGGGTTAGCTAGAGTTAGGGTTAGTGTAGTTAGGGTTTCAATTCAAAAGCTTTGAGAGAGTTTAGATCAAGTTCTACTTCAACGCTGGAGGACCTAGATCAGTGGCTTAGGGTTTAATGGAGTCATAAGTGAAGGATGCACAGGTTGAAGGAGGCAAGACTTAAATGACTAGAAGGAAAAGTTTTGAGGTGTTGCTGAAGCAAGGCCTCAAAATCAAAACCCTAGGGGAGAGAGGCTCACTCCGGTGTTGCTAAAGCAAGGCCTCGTGCTCTCTCCTCCTTTCCGACAAACGACTAGCTCAATAATGACAAAATATAACCAAAACAAGAGGGTTTGACGAGGGAGGTGTTGCTAAAGCAAGGCCTTTCAGCAAACCCTAGAAAGAGAACGACCCTGGTGTAGTAGACATAGGCTAGGGACGTCTNTCAATCATCAAACTCATCAACACTACTAAAAATGGGATCCTTAGCATGAGCTACAAGACCATCATCTAGCTCGGTCTCGTTGGACTCCTCAGGTACGTCTACAATTGTAGTAGTAGTACTAGTAGAAGCATGGCTAGTGCCTGCCATGCCTAGTGCTACTCATACCAGTGGATCCCGATCCAAACCAATCCACCCTGTTATCGCACAGTTTGTAGCTAGGAAGAAAGGCTATAAAGTAGAAGGCCAAACTGGCGTAGCGGGAACCTATCCCACCTAGTGTCACCATGATGGGGAGGTTCTTTCTCTTTAGGGAGGTGAGGCCCAGGGGAGATGTCCCCAGTGACCTCGGGTTTTGAAGAGGCTAAAGGATAATCAGACAATGACAAGTTCCCCCCTTCACAAATCACCACCAAAACAAATAGTCTGGCCTATAGCCAACAAAGATAACCAAGTAGAATCCCTGCCCGAGAACAAAGCAACAATAAACTGATATATGCAGGCTTTGGTTAGTACTTTATATGTATCAACGACTATCTGATATTCAATTTAAGCAATTTGAAAGTAAATGTTGACGAAGTCAATGTTTACAAAATAGCAATAAAATAATGTCACTTCACCAATAAATGCTAGAACGATATGGCATTCAATGTAATAAACCAACACTTTACTCAATTTATGCCTAAAACCACATTCAATTGCTCACAAGATGAAACGTTGCTGCAATAAAGATGAAATATCCAATAATGACGTCAACAACTTACGGTTAGTAGGTTTAGCTAGAGTTAGGGTTAGTGTAGTTAGGGTTTCAATTCAAAAGCTTTGAGAGAGTTTAGATCAAGTTCTACTTCAACGCTGGAGGACCTAGATCAATGGCTTAGGGTTTAATGGAGTCATAAGTGAAGGACGCATAGGTTGAAGGAGGCAAGACTTAAAGGACTAGAAGGAAAAGTTTTGAGGTGTTGCTGAAGCAGGGCCTCAAAATCAAAACCCTAGGGGAGAGAGGCTCACTCCGGTGTTGCTAAAGAAAGGCCTCGTGCTCTCTCCTCCTTCCCGGCAAACGACTAGCTCAATAATGAAAAAATATAACCAAAACAAGAGGGTTTGACGAGGGAGGTGTTGCTAAAGCAAGGCCTTTCAGCAAACCCTAGAAAGAGAACGACCCTGGTGTAGTAGACATAGGCTAGGGACGTCTCACTCTTCTTGGCTTCAGAATAGTACGACTAGCAATAAATGAAGAGAAGAAGAGGGTGTAGCTAAGGCTAGGCTCTCTTTTCTCTATCAATGGCTGAAAATCTCTCTATTAGGGGACATGAGACAAGGACCTACTTGTGTGCTTGTCACCTAGGGTTTTTGTTCAGCAATAATCATAAATGCATGCAAGAAATTAAACTACAACCATTCATTCAAGAATTTTTGCAGAAAAATACTTACAATTCACCAAGAAATAAATGTGCAAACCCTAGTTGTAACACCTTCCTTCAAGAGAGA
>JZKD02S2162056.1:48569-60129 GCA_000966675.3 Picea glauca
ATGTATAACGGGATGCTTTTAATTGCAACTCTTGTGTGAATATGTAAGGTTTTAGCAATCTGCTATCTTACTCAGATGAAAAGATTTACTTATATTTAATTTAAGTAACTTTTAGTAATATGCCTGCCATGGATTGGATTTAATAATATACTTATGGGCCACGGATCTCGGAATCAATAACTCTATTTAATAGCTTGAAAAGTATTTGTATAAGATAAGTCTTGGATATTGAATTTAAATGAATTTTTTTTTTCCATCTATATATAATTAATTCAATTTTATAGGTTATTATTAGGTTACAATTAATCTATATGTATACTATAAATTATAATAATTGTAATGGAGATTAAGAAAATAAAAAATAAAAATTCAAGAATCTATAAAATTGAACTCCACATTTTTGTGATAGAACATGCTTTGAATAAGATGTGATTTATTATTAAGAAATTTTATACATGAATTAGAATATGCTTTGAATAAGAGGTGACTTATTTATCATTAAGAGATTGCATAGATGAATTAGAACATGCTTTGAATAAGAGGTGAATTATTATTAAGAGATTGCATAGATGATATTGAATGTTATTCATTACCATATTTTTTGAGTTCATATGCATTGCATTTATTAATAAGAATTAATGAGTTGTGTTTTGCAATCTATTACATTTTTAATGTAATAGAGGAGAGCTGAAAAACGAGAGGGTGGACATGGAGGGAAACGAGAATTCAAAGATTTTCAAATTTGTGAACAAGCAAGACCAGAGTTAGCCATTTCCGAGGAGGTTTCATGGATACTTTCTTAGGTTTCTGGAGTGGTTTGTATGGATCTCTTATACTGATTGTCTTTTAGTTAGTTCTTATTGCCAGTTTTTTTTTTCGTTTTCGAGCGTTTAGCCAGAGTTTGGTTTCCATTTATTTCTACCACCCTTCCTGCCATTTATTACTTTCTTTGGAAACTGAACCCCCAACCGGTGAAGTTTTTACCTTTCGCCACCTTGTCTCGAGTTGAGGGAAAGTGTGGAACAGGTGGTCTTCATCAGAGTCTTTTGTCAGGTGAGTATTTACTCTGCGACTTGTCCTCTTTCCTCGGAGGATCCTTAGCCATTGATTTTCTTGCTTGGGTTAAGTGATTTACAAGTGGAGGCAGGATGGATAGACGACGTTTAGAAACGATTAATAAGGAGGTTAATGCACTCTTAAATGAGCCACTGGAGGTTATTTGGAAGGAAAATAATACTTATCCTTCTCATTTTTTGCCGAGAGAGGTTTCGAAGTCTCCATCCAAAGAGACTCTTCCCTTGGGTAGATAGCCGACTGCTAAATCTCTTCATAGTAATTCCTTACATTCAGTCGAACCTTCTTTAGCTACTTTCTTGCCAGCACTTTCAAAGCCGTCATGTAGCTTCAAGTCCTCTAAGGAGAGGTCAACTTCTAGTTCCCCTGATAAGCGTAGCGATTCTCATTTTTTTTTAAATATCCCAAGTCAAGTTTGGCTCGTAAGCATAGAAGGCAGTGGACGGTGAAGCATACTATTAAAAGGTTAGTATTGGGGGCTGACGTTGGTTTAGAGAACTCATGTAGATTGGCTATCTGTGGCCTTGTTGGTAGACTCACATATAGCAACCTTTCTGTGGAAAGATTTACTATTTGGATAGAACGGGTATGGGTTCCAGTGTTAGGGTATCTACCGAAGGTAATATTCTTAACTAAAGGCTGGGTTGGAATTATTTGTGCGACCCCAAAAGACGCAGAGTTACTATTAAGTAGAAATTGGATTAATGGAAATAGTAGCCTTATGCTCAAAAGGTGGAGACTGGCCTTCAGTTCGAAAACTGAGTATTTCTCGGTAAGACATATTTGGGTATTATGGAATGAAGGTACATTGATAGCTATCGGAAACAATCTAGGGAATTTCATAATGGTGGATAAAAATAATTTAGAGTCGGAAAATAGAAAAGTCACAAAAGTTCTGGTCGAAATGGATGTACACTTGGGTATGTCGGCGACTATGGAGTTTGAATGGCGTGGTTTTTGCTATCAACAAAGATTAGATTACCTCGGGTTACCTTTCAGATGCAACTATTGTCGAAGTACTTCTCATCTGAGGAGAGACTGTAAAGAATTTAGGGAAGGAAAATCTTCCTGAAGAGCAAGGATTTCCTTATAGTACTCCAGATTCTTCGATGGACACTAGTTTTTATGGCTTCGAAGGAAGTAGAGATGACAGGTTTGATAAAAGATTTTTGGAGCTAGATGAAACTACTATCGATAAGTTACATTTGTATTGTCCTACTTTTTTCAATTCCCTTTCTGTTTTGGAGCGTCATTCAGTTAGTTCTTCTATTTGGCTGAAGAACTCTATCTCTAAGTCGGCTTGTCCACCTTTATTGGATTCTGAAGTGCCACAGAACTCTACTCGTTCCCCGAGGGTTAACTCTTCCTTACCTTTCCCTTCTTTGGTTACTTCACCCTTGGAACCTATGAGTCCTTCTGTTGTTTTGATACCCGAGAAATATCCTACTTCCGTTGGAATTGCTTCTCCAGAACCTTCCTTTTCTCTTGAGACATGTAACGGTCAGGATTATAGCCATCCTTTGTTAACTAACTAGCCTTTGCCACCTGGGTATAGGGAACTTGAGGAGGACGACTCTACCCTTTCTGTTGTTTTGGATTCTTTCATACCCTATCTTCGTGGAAGTGAAGCTTCGGTCCCTTTACCTACTTTTCTTGGGAAAAAAACCATTGACCCTTGTGTAGAAAGTGGGCAAGCTAGTACCTCTCATGTATTGGTCGAAGAAGGGGGGAAGGATTTTTCTTGGTCAAGGGGGATGGGAATTGAGCTCTCCCCTGTAAAAACTCGTAGTGCCAGAAAAAAACCAGTACTGAATTAAAATAAGATTATGCTTCTCATTTTCCTACTGATGGTAGGGCCCTTAGAGCTTTGAAGGCCCTGACAAGAACAAAATTATGTTAGTTCTCTCACTAAACCTAAGAGGGACTGGAAACATCCTTAAACTTTCTTCGGTTCATAGTGTTTTGGAAAGAACATGACCAAATATTGTTTTTTTTCAAAAGACCTTAGTTCACGCTGACAAGGCGAGGTGATTCTTTCAACTTTTGAGGCCGAAGTGGCTTGTTTGCGCGGTTAATTCAATTGGAACTTCTGGAGGGTTACTAGCTGCATGGGATCCCTCTTTTTTAATCTAATGCCCTACCTAACTTGTGGTGGTATTTTACTGACAGGATACTGTCTTGGATCCAAAAGGGATTTTAATATTCTTAATACTTATGGGTCGTGCATCGAGCGCAAATCTTTTTGGAAAAGTGTAGTGGCAGTGGGTCTGTTGTCTTTGAAAAATCTTGTGTTAGATGGCGATTTGAATTTGACTTTGAAGGCAGGTGAAAGCTGGGGCATCCGATCAAATCTTAGTTCTTTGAATAATTTCTTTACTAATCTCTTCTGTAATAACAAACTTATAAACATTCAACCGAGGAAGCTGGTTCCCACGTGGAGAAATGGCAGAGTGGGTGATACCTTCGTAGAAAAGAGATTGGATCGGTTTCTACTTTCTAAATATTTAGTGTTATCCACATGTATTTTTAGATCATGGGTAGAATTCCCTTCTATCTCTGATCATGCACCAATCCTTTTACAACTGGATTTACCGCCAGTGTACAAAGCAATTCCTTTCAAATTTAATCCAGTTTGGCGGATTGATAAAGAATTTTATACACTGGTTCATAATCTATGGATTGATCCCTTGTATCTTAGGGAACCTTGCAAATAGAAGAGGTTGGTTTGGAAGTTGAAAGATCTAAAAAAGAGTACACAAATCTGCAGAAGAAATACAATAGCTTAAAGAATGCAAGGCTTAATAGTCTCGAACAAGAAATCTCCTTTAGATTACAAAACTTATCGGAGGGGACCTGTCATAATCTGAGAGATCAATCTTTAAAAGATTTAGAGTGGGAAATGAATAGTTTATTAAAGGATATCGAGGAACAATGGCGCCAGCGCAGCCGAGCCATCTGGATACAAAGTGGGGACCTAAATACAAAATTCTTTCATAGCTATGCAAGCTACAGGAGAAACCAAAAGTTCATTTGGGAGATACAGGATGAGGGGGGTACAGTTTACAGAGGCCAATAAATCTTAAATTAGCAGCTGCTAAACACTTTAAAGATTTTTATAATACGCCAATGAATATAAATCAGGTTGATCAAGTTAAAGTGGCTACCTTATTTCCGAATATGATTATGGATTCAGAGTTAGAGGCTCTCTATAAACCAGTGGAAAAAGAAGAACTGAAGAAAATCCTTTCAAGCCTAAAATTAGATAAGAGTCCAGGCCCTGATGGATGGACTGTGGAATTCGTTAAACATTTCTTTGACTTGGTGGGAGATGATATCCTGGAAATGATTGAAGAATCTATAACTTTGGGTTATATTCCAGGAGCACTAAACTCTACCTTTCTCACTTTAATCCCAAAAGTGAACAATCCTCGTCTTTTTGGAGATTTTCGGTCGATATCTTTGTGTAACCTTTGTTATAAGATTATTTCAAAGATCATAGAGAATTGGATCAAACCATTTCTTTCTAGATCTCTTTCGGAAGAACAACTGGGCTTTCTGCAAGGAAGGAAAATTCAGAATGCCATAGGCACAGTTCATGAATGTATCCATAGTATAAACCATAAAAAATCAAAGTCTTTGATTCTAAAGCTGGATCTCCGAAAAGCTTATGATTGTGTTAATTGGGATCTCTTGCGCATTCTCCTACTGCAAATTGGGTCGGATTGTAAAATGACTAACTGAATAATGAGTTGTGTTGTATCTACCTCTTACTCTGTTTTGATTAATGGTGAAGCTACAAAGTTCTTTAAAAGTGCTAGGGGATCGAGGCAAGGATGTCCCCTATCGTCGCTTTTGTTTATCCTAGTGATGGAAAGTTTGAGCTTATTACTTAAAGATAGTCAAAGAGAAGGTAAACTGTCAGGTATACAAGTTTCAAATTCCATTAAAATCCTTCATATTCTCTTTGTGGATGATGTTATTATAATGTCAGGTAGGGATGATTTTAGGGACTAAATTTCGCTCATGGGCTAATTTTCCATGTTTTTTCCAAAAACGAGATCTGCTATTTTAAAAATGATTCGCCCAAGTTCTATAAAATAAAATTATTTTACCTTAAAAATCACCAAAATTTTATAAAAACTATATAAAATACTTAGAAATTTGAATATTTTTACAAAAATATCGCCAAACATTTATAGTTGACATATGAAGGTTTAGTAAGATTCGCTGAGCTTTCTACATTTTAAAATAAATTTCCATCCTTAAAATCATCCCTGATGTCAGGTGCTACCATTCATGAGTGGTGGGAAATAGATCAAGTTCTCAAACTTTTTGGTTTGACTTCTGGTCTATTGATAAATGTATCAAAGTCGACGTTCCATCAATCAAGTTTGACTGAACAGGAACAGTTTATGTTCAAAGCACTCTTTCCATATGACTTTATAGAATTAGAGCAAGGTTCAAATACCTTGGTTTTTATCTGAAAGTTGGAGCTACGTGTTTGGATGATTGGCATTGGTTGATTAAAAAAGTGGAAAATCAGACAAACAATTGGTGCTTTAGGTGGCTTTCTTTAGGTGGGCGCCTTACGCTCTTGAAAGTGGTGCTCTCTAGCCAACCTATTTACTGGATGTCACTAGCGATTGTTCCGGGATCTGTCTTGAAAATCCTTGGTAACTTTATGTTCAATTTCGTGTGGAAAAGAAATTGTGTTTCCCATTTGATGCATATCTGCAACTGAAAGGGATTATCCCTTCCAATCTCCTTTGGGGTGTCGGGAATTCGTAATATTTTTGAATTCAGTAAGTCCCTAGCAGCAAGTACGTGTTGGCGAGTTCTTATTGTAGAAGGTATTTGGCACAGAGTAATCTTGGATAAATATCTTTATCATAAATCAATTACTAATTGGCTCAGAAATAAGTCTTTTAAAAAGAACGAAATGTCTAGAATCTGGTTAGGACTTTCAAAAGTCTTATTTCTGATTCTGCATGGATTAAGCTGGATACCCGGGAATGGACATTCTATAAACTTAGGAAAGGATAGAATCCTGGGTATGGGGGATCACTCTTTCCTTTCGAGCAATCTATTGTTGGAGTTAAAGGACCAGAATATTCTCACACTTGCACAGGTCAAAAAACTTTCAGGTGATCAATTTTTGCTTTCCTCTTGGCTCAGTAGTATTGATTTGCATTTGACAGGGGACTTAACGCAAGAATGGGAACCGTTTAGAAGTGCTTTATCGACGTTGGGTGCACTAATCCAAGATAAGCATGATACTCTCTTGTGGTTAGGAGGTGACAATTCAGGAAAACCTTTGGCCAAGAACCTTTACTCAAGTCTTATCTCGACAAAAGGATTATCGAAAATTGATTTCTGGAAACAAAAATTGTGGAAGTGGAAAATACAACTAAATGTAAAATTATTTGTGTGGTTGGCCCTGGAAGGTAAAATATTAACCTAGGACACTCTTCAGAAAAGGGGTTGGACTGGTTCGAGATGTTGTTCACTGTGTAAATTAGAATGTGAATCCGTTAGTCACA
The DNA here is from genome assembly GCA_000966675.3 of Picea glauca. Taxonomy (NCBI): domain Eukaryota; kingdom Viridiplantae; phylum Streptophyta; class Pinopsida; order Pinales; family Pinaceae; genus Picea; species Picea glauca. The sequence continues at coordinate 55,184 of JZKD02S2162056.1, forward strand.
TTTTTATTTCCTGCCCTTTTGAAATTTCAGTTTGGAATGCATTATATTTGGAACTAAGATTAAATAGGAGTTGGATGTGGATTACACTTCTGGAATGTATGCAGAGCTAGATTAGGGATAAATCCGTCCCTACTGATATAGCATCCTATTCCATTTGGTATATCTGGCAAGAGAGGAATAAATCTTTGTTTGAGGATACTAGTCCATTGGTATAGATCGTGATCTATAAGATTTTAGCTCTTCCTCCATGTAACATTTCTTACCCAAAAGACAAGCTACCAAAGGATATTTTGATCTCTGTCAATATGAACTTGACGCTTGCCTGGTTTGATGGTGTGGCCAGGAGGGATGGTAGTATGTGTGGTGTTGGGGGTATTAATAAAGTACAAAAGGAGACTACCTACAAATGGAGGCTCAATTGCGGCAAAGGAACCAATACAAAAGCGGAGCTCTTGGGGGGCTGGGCTTCACTATGGCTTGCCAAGTATTTATTACTTTCTAATCTACATTTACTAGGTGACTCAAAGGTGGTAATCGATTGGCTAAAAAAAGAGGGTAGCTTACAGGTGAGCACTTTGGAGGGTTGGAAAGCTATAATTTCAAAGTTGACTAAGAGTTTCCGCAAAATTACTTTTCAACACATATGTAGAAACTTCAACATTGAAGTTGATTCTTTATCTAAGCAAGCTTTGGAGGATACTAAAAGTAATATATATTACTAAAAGTGGACCAATGGTGCGGCTGGTCCAAGGAGACAATTCATAATCCATTAAATTTTGCCTTGGGTTCTCATCTACTAGTCAACTTAGTCTCTTGGAGCTTTTTTGTTAGTTTTTTTCTTTTTTGTTTCTGTTGGTAAGAACAAGAATAGATCCTTCTACTTGAAGTGGTATCTTGTTTCTATTTCTAAGGATTTCCTGAAGATTCTTTGAAGATGACTGAAAGTTTTTTGTAAAGGTCTCTAATGAACAACTTTTACTATATCTCCTTGAAAAGATGTGGAAAACACTTTGGAGAAGCTTTGTTTTTTTGTAAAAAATTATATGATATAATATAATCGAGCGAATTTTTTTCCCTAGAAAAAAGGAGGCTAGGTGTGATGTAACTTCTTTTTTGTTAAAATTGATTTCTTATTTTCTTTGATAAGGTTTTGATGGATAAAATTAAGCATATTTAAAAATATTGTTATGGTTGGGTTTGTTCTTTAAAACTATTAAGTTATTGTTAGATAACTTACACAAATTTTATTATAAATATGATTATAATTTAATATTTAAATTATTGATTGTATGAAATGTAGTAAATTGATTTATTGGATATCATAACCAATTTGTATCATAAATTTAGTAAGGTAGTGAAATTTGACTTTTATCTTAACTTACTAAATTTAAAATTTACTTCTTAGAAAAACTAAAAATAGTTGGCTTTCAATTAAAATTGGCTTTATTTACAAATAAGAATTTTTTTTTCTTTTCTCCAACATAATATAAAATCAAAGAGGGTTATAAAATCAAAGAGTGTTATATAAAATATTATTTATTGAAATACACATACACATTGATAAGAGAAGCCAACCGTATCTTTATGTGGAGTCCTTCCATAAATGGAAAACGGAGTCACCATGAAGTGTATATATACAGACACACATGGACACTTTAATTAAAGTGAAAAGAGTGTTGTAAATAAAACTTAATGGGGATTGTTTCTTTCTTTTAAAGTTAATAATAGCTCATTTTCCTTTTACATAAGCCTTTATCACTAAGACTTGATGTTATATATTTTGATTTATATAAGGGAATCATAGTAAAAGATGGGTGTTGGATGGTGTTTGGATACATAGTACAGCAAGAGGTCATATTCAATTTTAAATTCAAACAAAGCATACTCATAAGTATGATTTGTTAATAACATTGGGGGACATGGCATGAGTGAGCCTAGTCCATGTCATCTAGAGTATCTTGTATTAACATTTTTTTAAAAAGAGAAAGAGGTGCGGGTTTTGCAAAAGGGATAATGATTACTTATGAGTTATGTAAAGATTAACCTTGTGAAGATGTCAACAAGTTGTACACTATGTTAGTGTTAATATATTATGAGTGGAGACCAGTGATGGTCCCCACTCAATTCTTGTATGTTATGTTTTGTGAGAATATATGTCATTTTATAAAGCACAACTTATTCTCCCAAGAGATAAGGCCAAATGACTATTCACCAATTAGAGGAAGCACCTTTTGGAGAAATTGACACGGGGTGCAATGTGAAGAAGTTTTGATATCCTAATATTTTAGTTTATGCATATCAATTGCCTCTATACTTAAGTGTGGGTGGGAAAGAGAATTGAGGATTTTATTCAATGTTTATTCATGTTAGTATGGTGGCATTGACAATGTATCACTCTAGTAGGTTCTTACATTTAGTTCCACATTCTTAGGAACATGCAAGGGACATCATAAGTGGGATTATGTTGCGAAGCTAGAGCTTTGGTTTGAGTGAGAAGTGAAATATTGTGACAATATGTTTAATTATATCATAATGTGTGACGAGGTATATTGACCAATTTCTATCAAACAGCATGATGTTATGTTGACTCGTGTTTAATTGTTGAGTTGACTTAATTTTACCCAAGTAGTGAAGTTCATGTAGATCTTGTGAAGGATTGGTAAAATTAGTAAGATGAGTGCTAAGTACCTTAGTTGAAACTAGTTGATTAAGATCAAGGAATGAAGAGATTTCCCATGGAAGGGGTTGATGTGCTTCATGGAGAATGCAGAGTGACAAGGGGGTATCCCTTGGGGGAAGAGAAACACTTTTGCCTATGAATTTATTTGGTAGTAGATATTTCAATGGAGGGTCATGGATTATTATGCATGAGGCCCTTGTAAGAGGGGTGGGTTTTCTAAATGAGAGAACATATATTGAAATGAATTAATTGGTCTAGAAAATACTTGTTTACTATAACGTATTTTTCCACATGAAGAAACTTTGTTTGAAAAAAAGAAAAATTCTAGATGAGGAATGAAGAAAACTTGCTTCCCATTATTAAAAATTATTTCATATTAGAGGGAAAGAACTTGAAAATGCTAGAGATGGACAAGAAAAGAGCTAGAGTCCAGAGTTGATAACTATCATGTAGGTATATAGTTTATAATTTTGGAACATAGAAAGTACAATTGTGAGAAATGAATGCCTTCAGGAAAAGTGATTAAAGATTTTGGAATGAACCCTTATAGTAAATTTATTCTTATCTAGGAATGTTCACTAGTCCACATGTCAACATAATGCTCTTTACATATAGAGACATTTGTAATAGTGAATTGTTGGTAGAAAGCATGATTTGTCTATGATGAAGAGAATTTTATACTTGACATTTAACTTGGTCACGATCTAATTTTTATGACTTACAAGGAAAGTGAGGATGAGGAAAATGACCAAACAAACCATGAAATGACAACATCGAATGACAATCAGTTAGTAGTATCTTAGTCAATGTTCCTAAGAACGAAAGACTTTTTGAGTTCCAATGTCATGAGTGATGGCATAGCTATTTTCAAGCTAGAGCGATAATCAAAATCAATAACGATGGTTTATAATTATCAAGATATCCTAGGTGGGATTATATGTGTTAGCACTCTGTAATTTGCCCAAGGCTGAAAAGACAATCACAGAGGCAACATCAGAACCGCTTCGAGTCCTGGATCTAGCCCTCCAAGACTCAGAGAGGGATCTCTCTGTATGATGTAGCTTTGTTTTAACTTCAGATATTAGGCTAGTTAATGAAAACAGGTGTGTTTTGTTGTAAAAGGGTTTGTAAATTGGTTGAGGCAGCTTACACATCCATTGGGCTATGGGGTCTGTAATTAATTAGGAATGAAATACAACAAGAAATGACAAAGAAAACTTTCACAGGGCGAGATAACAAGCTCACTGGATCTTTAATAATTTAAGTGATGGACAGAGGAAAAGAAAGGGGAAACAACTCCAACTAACAAGCACTTAAGAATCTCTTAGTTGAAGATATTTGGAAGATAAACATTGAAATCTTCAGAATCAGAATCAGGGTATCTGGGATAAATCCTGAGACATAACGCTATTCATAAAGATTAGATTCAGAAAATACAGTGGTTACAGAGCAAGAAAACATTTACTGAGAAATCACATCACCAGTAAACATGCGCAGGAATCCTGTAAAGAGCCTCTTTCATCAATGGCAGATCAAAAATGTTACAGCTTGATAGCCACTCCAGGGCRTGAAGATCCAACCCTATTACATTAAAATCATATCAATAAATAGTATAGCTCTCCTCCTCAAGTTCCGAGAGTCGGTTCAACCGTCTCGGCCGAAAATAGCCACCACTCCCATCAAATTCGGAGTTTTCTGTTATGAGAAATGGACCGTTTTGCTGCGAAACAGGGGTCTGTTCAGACATGATTCTCTCTTCAAATATGACACCTGGGCGAAAACTGAAAAAGGTTATTGAATATGGGCATGTGCTGGACAAAAACCTCCTTCGGTTTCGCAAAATTCATCTCCAGTTGGTCGTGGCAGCTCTTGCAAAATCGGGACTGAAACTGAAAATGGCAAATCCGGAAAAATAGGCCTCGAAGATGCCTTCGACCTGCTCTTCTCGTAACTCCGTTACAAAAACTGAAAAAAGGGTTTTGTTCCTCATCCTGTGCTGACCAAAAACCTCTCTCAGATTTTAAAAATTCGTCTCCCTTTGCTCAAGATCTCCGTCGGAAGAAAACATGGTAAAAATGGGCGAAAATGTGAAAATGAGGAAAATGGATTTTTGGCGGGAAAAATCTTGGACCCCCCCTCGTTAAATGCAGACTGCATGGGGGGTCCGAAAATGAACCTGGACCGTAGATTCGGTTGGTCATTTGTGGGCCGTTGGAAATTGTATGAGTTTTTAATTATGAAATCGGACCCCCCCTCGTTAAAAATC
>JZKD02S2162056.1:93420-129984 GCA_000966675.3 Picea glauca
CACTCTGTATTTTTACAGTCTCTGTACATTTCTTTCATTAATAGAAATCGTGTATTACTGTATCTCTGTGTTTATGGTTGCATCTCTGATATATTTCTGTTATATTATTGAATATACGCGATATTTCTGTGCATTTCTTTCATTAAATCTCCGCTCTCATTTCGTGCTGAAAATAATCCGGATCATTCACTCGATCTTTTAATTTTCTTTCCAACTAGCTAAGGACGACCTAAAATGGACAAACAAGCAAAAATTTATGGTCCTATCAAGGCTCCCGTCTTCTGGACAACTAATATTCATCTCAATTTTGTGTTAGGGTTAGGGTTCTTGCATTTTAGGGTTTTGTTAGCATTTATAAAATACATTTTAGCCTCTTTTCATGGGATCTTTTCATGGGATTTTAGCCTCTCATATATAAGCTACCACCATTCTAGTCAATTTGTATTGCTTTGCATATTATAGTGTTTCCATTGTTTCGTTCATTAATTGAGTTTGGGTTTCATTGTACTACTATGCTCTTGGAAATATCTATGTGTTATTTTGCCTATTATTACCATCTTCATTTCTTTATTAACATGATACAGATCAATAATACAAATTGAGGATCGAATAAGACACTTTCGCCAACTCTATATTAGTGACTCTACATCTATGTGATTCCTAGGGCCATAGAGCCTTTTGAGATACATGAAGCTAGAGAGATTTTAGATGCGTGCAACCTTGGAGATGGATAGGGATATGCTCACATTTCCTTGAAATTGTGATGATTGAATTTCAACAACTATTGTATTCTCGAGTTGGATGATTTGTTGCATCCATTCCACATCGATTGATATATGGCTATTCTCAACAAAGGGACATCAATTTGACGGTAGATTATTGCCTTAAATTACCATGGGAGCTGTAGCTGAGCCTAAACTTGGGATTGTCTAGTCAAATTCATTGGTTGGACCCTTACACAATTTACTTAAACAAGTAATTATAGTTATTTTTTATACAAATCGATGGACAATAACTTGGTTTGGGATCTTTAAGGTTTAATAAATTGTATTTGAATAATTACTTACTTGAAGAAGGATATAATTTTGAAGACCTCTAGTCGTACCTAGTTAAGATATAAAATATAAATAAATTAAATTTTGTTAATGTTGTTCATAGGAAACATTAAATTAGAATGCAAATTGTATCGTAATTTTGTATTGCATTCCCTTTAAATTGAATGTAGTATATAATAGTGAAGGTCGAGACCATATTTCCACTACTACTAGTAATATAAGTTTATTGTTAAAATATGAGCAACTTAAGCTCAAAACTTAACATCTTACTGAACAAATTGGGTTGAAAGTTATCGAAGTAAATTGGTAATCCTTCATAGTATTAATCAAATTATAAATAGATTGAACTAAGAGCTAAGAACACATAAAATCACATTTAAATTATGCTAGATAGATCAAGATTATTTCAAAAACAAGGCATCACAACCATCACTTGAGGTGGTGGTGGAATTGGTTCTCATTTTGTGCTCCTTATATGCTATAAATTAAACACTAGAGGGTGACCAATGATAGGTAGGGGAGGGTCCCACCTAAGACAAAATATGGTAATCTTTTTAGGGTCAAGAAACATAGATATGGGACCTCCTCCTTAGGACATTGCTAAAGATCTTAAGAAAATCATACTCCCTAAGTTTTGGGAGGGCCGTAAAGGGGAAAATGTTGAAGTATGGCTTGACGGCATGATGAGATGCTTTGCACCAAGGAAATACACCTCCAATCAAAAGGATGACCATTATTCAAATTCAACATAATGCCTTAGTTTAGTGGGAAAACCTAGACAAAAATGTAAATGCCATTGCCAATACGGTCACCTAGGAATTATTTGAGGAGAGGTTTTGAAAGAAATGCCTACCATAGTACTTTATATAACATCTAGTTAGAGCCTTTCATGCATTGGCTAAAGGAGGTTGAATGATGGAAAAGTACGAGACGAGGTTCATGGAACTAGTGAAATATGTCTTTTATATGGACATTGACAAGTGTAATACAAAGCGCTCTGTGTGTGAATTGAACCATAAGATCCAAGTCCATGTTCGAATGTGGCACACGATCTTTGTAGCCGATGCAATGCAATATGCATGTTATGTGGTAGAAATTGTTGATGGAAAGGGGGGACTAGAGATGGCCACGAGATCACAAACACCCTAGTAGTCAAGATTTTTGGGGAAGGCCCCTTAGACCTTCTTCTAGGAAGGCAATTTTAAGCCACCCTTTTATGGAAAAAGGGCCGCACCAAGAGGTCCAACTACAGGTGTTGTGATGGAACCAAGTTTTCATTATGAAACACCTTCCACACGATGCATATCATATCATGATGGACTGCAGTCCATATCTTCTTAAAAAATTCATATGCAAAGCCATCGCACATGAGGATCCACCATATTCACGTTGTTTAGAGCTTTAAGAAGTTCCTCTTTTGAATCATATGCACCAAGCATATCCCACTCAAGGCTCCATTAATTTACATGCAAAGCCATCAAACGTGAGGATTCACCATTTTCATGTTGTTTAGAGCTTCAAGAAGTTCCTCTTTTGAATCACATGCACCAAGCATATCCCACTCAAGGCTCCATACCTTCAAAGGGATAATATTTGATCAAGCTTCTTAGGTAACCTCAACGCTTTCTGTCATGGGGTGTTCGACAAAAATGCTATGGAAGTGAACATAGTTTAGCTCCACATGGATGATTTTCCTCCATGCTTCTAATAATTGTTACTCCTTAGCTACGTCTTTTTGAAGTTTAACATTATGCAAATCCTCTTCAAGAAAAGTTTGAATTTCATAGAACTTTGGTCTTTCTTGGTTCCCTCTTCTTCTCCAAAATTGAGTTTCCATCTTACCCCATCCCTAATTAATTTTAACTGTTCCTCTAATAGGAAACTCCCATAATAGAATCCATGCAAGTTTTCCTTGAAGCCTCAACTCCAAATTTCACTCTTGTAATAAAAACACAAAAATCCCATGAGTCTAAATGAGAGACATTCAATTTGAATGGAAGTGAAATAGGGAGACAAGCAAGATCCCAATCTTCATATTGGGTACAATAAGGAAATGATCAAACCATATACATTGAGGAGGAGTTTTGACATACTACTCATTAAAATGAGAAAGGAGGAGTTTTGACATACTACTCATTAATATGAGAAAACGACTTTTTTTTTCTTCAAAAAATCTCACTTTATATTTATATAGGAATATAAACTGATCGTATACAAAAAGCCATTACAAACTGGGGTCATAAAGACTATACAAGAAAGTTTTTCAACTCCAAAACACAAGGACACCATCTCCAAAGGTCATGTGGTCTTTGCCAAAGAAAATAAACAAAGCAGACATCATCCAGGAAAGTCTCTAAAATCGAGCACTCCCTCCAAAAAGAAAAACAGAGTGTCCCAAAAGCACACAGATCATCCCACAAAAAAGTAACTAGGAAACAAACCAAAAACACCAGTAATACTAGTAAAGGTCTAGATACATGTGGGCCCCCTCATGCTCCTCGATGCACTGAAAAAAGGTGAGCTTCCCTGGGTCTCTGATGAGTGCTAGCTTTGAAAGGCTGTCCACAACTTGATTTTCCTCTCTGTAAACATGACTAAATGATATCTTTTGGAAGGAGGTCATTAAAGTAGTGACTCTATCCTTCCAGCAATCCAAAGAGATAACCTGAAGTCGGCCTTTTCCTCGCAACCATTCTATAATGATCTTGGAATCACCTATAATATGAATCGACTGTAAGAACAACCTATTAGTCAAGGTGAGCAATGCCCAAGCACCAAGAAGTTCCGCTCTGGTATTTGTGCCCGAGCCACAATTTAGAAACCATTTATAACTGCAATGCTCACTAATTCTAATTACCCCTGCCACTCCACTGTTTAATCCTGAAGAGGCAACCGCTCCGTCGAACCATCCAACAACACCTCCCATACCTGCTTGAGTGAGTCGTGATCTCTGGGTAGTAGCTTTCGGTGCAAGAGTGTGTTCTCTCAAAGACAAAAGAGATAGATGGGCAACCTTCATAACCAAGGGTTCTTTTTCTTCAAAAATAACCTAGTTCCGTTCCCTCCAGATATTCCAACAAATCAGAGCTGGTAAAGACTGAAACTTAAAATTTAAAACTTTCCAGCGCTTAAAACAATCATTAATATTAGTTCCAGCCCAGTTACCAACATAATTTATGGTCAGTTTGATCTTCCTCCATACATCCACTAAGAAGGCACAATCCAAGAAAAGGTACTGTGTAGTTTCTACTTTCAACTTACATAAGAGATACTTACCTCTGAAGCAATGATATGGAAAAAGACTTAGCAATGATATGACCAAATCATGTTTGAATCTTGTTAATGAACCTTCTTTGACTAGTTTGAATCTTGTTAATGAACCTTCTTTGACTCTAATCATATAAGTTAATCTCCTTTTACATGAATATGGTCAATTAACCTTTTTTTTTATTCACAAAATAAACCAATCTCCAAAATGAGATATTTTTGTTTGCATTTAATATATAAACTTTCCAAAATTTTACTTTAGAGTGAATCCAATCATTTTCCCCAAAAAATAGCGTAACTTGCTTATCACTTTACAATATTCTTATACCAACATATCCCAAAAAAAATTGAAAATGTGTACTTTTATGTTTTTAATAGCTCTTTTACTTTATGGAAATAAAGAATAAATGTCTTGTAGCGCTTCATAACTGCAAGGTTAAGATGTACGGTATACAAAGAAACAAGAGAGGGTTTTCATTTTGTGACGAGCGTTGCCCCTCCCAGGCTCCCTCTACGTTATACATACATCCATCGTTTATACTCGGCTCAAACTTTTTCCTATCTGTCTTGTCGAGCCGCATCTCACGGTCGTCCTCCTCCACCTGTAAAACATGGRAAATAAGYGTTGTTTGAGCCTCATACTCATGGTATTGCTAATGGCCATGCCATCTCCAACGGCAGACGCATYGAGAAACCATCATTTTTCTTTCAATGCCTGGTCGACGGCCTGGTCGACGGCCTCTGCAGCTTTTCAGAGCTGGCGAAAGGTTTCCTCTCTTCTCCAATCCATCATGAGCAGAGTCGCCGCTCTCAGAGCCTCGCGCGGGGACTTGACAGGTCACTGAGCGTCAAAGCAACCCTCAGCTTTCTCTTTCTATTCATACATCTCTACATTCATTTTTCCAGTAAATATGAACGAGTTCGGCATTCTGTCTCTAATCAACCATTTTCCTCTACTTTACATTCAGTTAGACAGAATCAACCATTTTCCTCTACTTTACATTCAGTTTCCATCTCAAATTCAAACCTCTACTAGACAGAGCCGACCTCCTTCAGCTTGAGTACTAGGTTTGAGGGTATCTATATATTCTAAAAAAATTGCACCCAGCCTCATCTGTTGAAAACTCATGCACGTTACATGGGTGAGACAGACCATAGTGAGCAAGGAATCCACACTGGGTCTACCTCGCTAGTGAACCAATGCCATGTTGGCAAATTTCCTCAGTCTCATACTTCAATTTATTTTCCATCATATAACGTATGGTGATTTCCTGGTGAATATGATTGAATTGGACGTTGTTTGTGTTGTTAGGGGCACAGAGAGCGACGACTATTGCAGAGGGATTGCATAACAGTGTACGATGGTGGAGGATTGTAGGGTCAGCGGCTTGGGATTATATCGTGAATTATGCATGGAGGGAGTCATTTTCTAGACCTTCACAATATGCTCAAGTACTCTTTCATTTCAACGAGATTCTCTCTGCCTTTGAGGAGCTTATGCAAGCGAGGTCAGAGATGGAAAAACTGCAATGGATTTCACAGAATTACCAACGGGTTTTGAGGATCTCCAAGTCACTTTTGCAGAAGCTCCTGGCTATTTTCAGCCAGTCTGTAAGTTGATAAATTTTCTAGAATATTAATAGTCTATCAGACGAGTTTATGACACCATTTTATGATCTAGGATTTCTATTAGTAGATTTTTTTTTTTAGTTGAATCAAATTATCCATTATTAGCAGTTGTTTGGTGTTGGTTTTATCGGAGTTGTGTTTGATGAGAACCTTTTTGTAAGCTGAGCAATTCAGTGTGTGTGTGTATTTCGTAACAAATTAGTGCTTGGATTTTATGCTGGAAATTTAGTTTATTTGAAAATTTTAAGGGGTTAGAGTGCCGCCTAGATCCATGTGCAATCCCAAATATAATTTTCAACTTATACCAAGCTACCTATGCATCTTTTGCATTCCTCAAATGCTTTAACATAGGCTCTGCTACCGACAAGGTCAATAGTAGGGCTTCTCTATCTCTCTGTTCGAATTTTGCTGTGCATCTTAACCTCTGGCAGGTTTTGTTTTTGTGCCATTTCAAACCCTAAATTTTTTTATCTGACAATATGTTCTCCATTAAGATGGTCCAGGATGCATAATTCTTCTCGTTTAATTTCTGGGATTCTGACAATGTGTATTGGCCACTCGACATCTATCAGTTATGAATTTTAAACTGAGTTTTATGGATAACCTCTGTATCGCCAAACTGTCTGACCTCTGTTCTGCCTCACTGCTGTAGATCTGCAATCCCACCGTATCGCCACAACCCACTACCTGCTGCTACAGAAATCTGTTTCTCCTCTTCTAGACTTCTGCCAAAATTTGCTAAATAATTCTGCCGACAAAAATTCTGAAAAAAAAAAAAACTTCTGGAAATGAACTCCCTCCAAAATATACATACCTTCAAAATTATTTCTGTAACTGAGATTTATCTGGACGTTTACGTGTCTTCTGGACATGTTCTCCTTCATGGATCCAGGGCAAGAAATTTTCCGAACAAACGTGTCTGAAGAACGTCAGTTACTGGATGATTTTTGTCTGCTAGGGGCCAAAATTTTCTGTTTGTGTCTGGAAAAACCTGCAATGGTTCTTTTACTGCTCTTCATGCTCACATCTGGCAGCTTCTCCGATAATGTGCATTTCTTCTTCTCAATTTGCGAAGGATTTTTCCGTTGGTTACTCACTGTTTCTTCACGTGGGTTCCTTCTGGCTGTCTGTGCGTGTTTATGGCTGGTTGCTTATGAGTTTGTGCAGTCTGCCGATTCTCTGTTTGCACTGAGCGCACATTTCTGGCTCCTCTCAGCACTCATGTGTTCTTCCGTGTGTTGGATTTATTCTGCGGTTTAAGTTCTGCAAATCACTTTCTTGATTCCGTGTTTTGGGTCTCTGTTTTTTGCATTCTGTGTTGTATTTTCTACTTCTCATTTTTGCCTCATACTTTGCAAGTTTGCACAGATGTTCTCTGCTGATTGTTTCTTCTCTTCTCAGGTGTTTCTCCTTGCATGTTTGTCTCTCTTACTGCTGCTCATGTTTTCTTTTCTCGATAATGGCAATGGGCTTTGGTTTCTGGTCTTAGAGTTTAGTTCCTTAGTTCCCATCCTTCTTTCCCATTTGTCCCTCGACCCCTTAGATTTGGTTTTTACCTTTTAGAACCCAGGATCAACATGATCCTCCTAGCAAGCTTGTTCATTAATTGGGTAGTCTCTCATTGGATGTCTGTGCTCATGGCATGTTTGACATTGAAAGGGGATTTGCTTGTAGTCAAAGGTTTCAATCCATTCTTCATCCCGGTATTCAAACATTATGGATTCTGGTAATGGTTTAGAAAGATTCATGAGGGCTCAGATCCTTGCATATGTGGTGCATTTTTCACTTTAGTTATTTCCAAGAATTCGATGAATATCTCATGTGTGTTGCCAATGTCTTTGAGAATCTCCTTGTTCCAAAACTCAAGTGGAAACAAATAGAATGGGATCCACTCTGGTGCCTTGGAGAAATACTTCTTGGCAGTAATTTGAATACATCACATAAAACAACAATCAGTCATGAAGCTCAATATTGCAGAACAATCTCTATTTATTAAAACAACAATCAGTCATGAAGCTCAATATTGCAGAACAATCTCTATTTATAACTCCCAGGATGATAATAGGTTCTGAATCCCAAGTGTTACAGAGCTCAGCAGTTCCACATTATGATATACTCAAGTGCAAAATAATAGCAGGGGAGCAGGGCTACAGAATGCTATTACAACGACTCTTGCTCTCAAAGATTTAGGAATGAGAAGAGGGGATGAGATACAAGGAGATCCACAAAATTGAGGGAAACGAACATATAGCCAGATTGGCAAATCCTCAGTTCTAGTTCTCTGTGGGTGGATGCTCTCTGCTCTATTGCTCTGATACTCCTTGTAACTGCAGGAAGATGAAAGAGTTTTTTTTCCAACACTGTCGATGTCTTTCCCTGCTTGCTCCAGCCTTCTTAAGGAAAAGTCCTGTGCATGTGAGTTAGGTCAGCTGCCCTCTTGGTCTCACGTGCCTTTAACCATCTTTGCTTCCTTCTGGTGCCCACTGCCCACTACTTCCTCTCATGTGATGGCCCACTTTAAGGGTTCATAGAGGCTAGCTGTCTCAATCAAGACCCAAGATTCTCAGAAGGGATCCTGAACATGTTAATCCTCAATTGCAGCATACCCAACTCAACACAGGATTTGTAAGTTGTGGGTCGTGTGAACTCTATTGGGTTATTGCTGGTGGACCCAAGGTGATGGGTGTCCCAATAACTTTCAATGTATTTTCTGGGGTAGGTGCTTGCTGCTATACTTCTGTCATATCTTCTTTGTCTTGTGCTTGATCGATCCCCTAAAGCATCTTATTCTCTGATATGAGCTTGCCCCTACTGTCCTAAGGTTCTGGTAGGCCCAGGGCCACTAACCTCCTCATTTTAGCTTTCATGCTGTTAACTGCTTGGGAACAATATGCACTCACTTATCATTTTATATTTCTCAGCCATTGTTTGGGCCTCCATAATGACATCAATCCCATGGAAGCCAACTCTTCATTGCTCAGCCTGTAGCATTCTTAACATCTTTGTCAATTGGGATTTTGCTTTGCAACTTCGCCCTCTCTTGTTTGATGTCTCTATCAACTTCTTCCATTTTAACAATGATTTTCTTTATATAGGATAGGTATGGGCGGAGTTTGGTTGCATCCCTTTTAACTTGCTACCATGCAATTTTCTTGACCTCAATTATCTCTGTTTTACCAACTGCAGTATCACGGGGCACTGGTGTGACCTTGCTCAAGTGGAATGAAAAGTCACAAATTGAGCATCATCACAAATCTTTACAGATCCGGTTATCATCACAGGACCCGACATCTCGTTGGAAATGACGGTCCTGTCTATCCCTTGACATGACAGACTCAGTTGTCCATGCTAGGATTGAAAGCAGATCTCGATCTCAGCTGTATTCACATTTAATGTGTTACAACCTGATTATATCAAAAGCATCCAAATACTTAGGATGAAAATCTGATCTATATTTAACACAATTATAACATAGCAGTCCACACTTCTACCGGTAAGTCCCCTTTTGAAACTTGCTTTGGGTATTTGCCTCCTTCGACTTTGGATGTAGTGTATGGAAAATAAGTAGGAGTGAGGGAAGACATCACAGGAGAAGCATTGAAAGTTGAAAAATTTGTTGAAAAGATTAGGCAGATCCATTTGCAAGTACAAGAGAGACATTGAAGAAGTCACAGGAAAAGTATAAGGCTCGACATGACCAACACAAAATTGAGAAAACATTCAAGGTGGGATACAGAGTTTGGTTGCATCTGAACAAAGAAAGGCTACAAGGTCCTGGTAAGAAAATCAAGGTTTTGTGATATGGTCCTCTTTTGAAGTATCGGAGAAGGTGGGTGATAATGCTTACAAACTTAGTCTACCCCCATATTTGTGCATTTACTTAGTGGTGAATGTGGAAAATCTGAAACTCTATGAGCTTTCCATGTTGAATTAGGAAACCGAGGAGCAATTCCTACGTACCATAGAGGATTTAGCACCAGAAGCTCAGGTGGAGTTGGCAAAAGATACAGTTTTATTGAAAATTCTAGAAGTACTAGACAAGGGCAGCATGACCTTTAGCAAGGAAAACTTCCAGGCAGGGAAAAATGGTACTCGAGGGAGAAGGTGGAGGAAATATTTTCTCATCTCATTCAGTAAAAGATTTTGGGGACCAAAATCCTCCCTAAATGGGAAGGTATGATCCAGAATGGATCATTATATAATTTGTTATCTATCTTGGTACTTTCTAGGTGGAAAAATTGGAGGAATTGGCTTGCAAGGTCCATTTTTAGTGGCAGGTCCCAGTTTGGAGATTTGGGGTCTGGAACCTTCCAGAGCTAGTTTGAAACGACATTTTTTGGGGTCAAAACTTTGCAAGCATAGTTTCTAGTCCCTCGACATTGTTCTACAAACCAAGAGCTTTCCAATGGTTCGAAAACCAACTCAATTGGACTTGAGTCATGTGAATTGTTTCAAGTGCCAAAAGATGGGCCACTATGCATCTCAGTGACTTGAGAAGAAGGCAAAGAACAAGAAGTAGAATCAATTTGCAAGGAGTGTAAAAGCTTAAGCCTTAGTGTATGAGTTAGCATCCACGTTTGAGACCGCCTTGTCCATGGTATTGTGCTTTTCCACTAACACCATCTTCGGCATAGGGGGGTATGTGGACAATGCCACATCTAGACACATGACCCAAGAAGGCTTTCAGTAGACTTTAGGACCAAGAGGCCAACATACAAGTGGAGTTGGGCAATGATGCCAAATATCTAGTTACTGGAATATGATTTGTCTCTTTTCGCATGCCATTAGGTGGTGTTCTTGAGTTGAATGATGTTTTGTATGTCCTTGGTTTAACTAAGAATCTTCTTTTAGTTTCAGCCATAACAAATCTTAAGTGTGTGGTTGAGTTTGATATTAAGCAAGTCATCATAATAGATCATATTAAGAAGGATGGTTGAGTCTTGGCCAAATATGTGTGAGAAGGTGGCTTGTGGATCCGGTGAAACATGGTGCTTTAGCATATGAATGTGACAAGTTGGGAGAGCTTTTGCACAAGAGATTTGGTCCCCTACACTGTGGGGCATTGCCACTCTTAAAGGACATAGTGCAGGGATTTTCAGACTTCAAGTTTCAATAGCTAAGAGTGTGCAAGAGTTATGCACTCGTCAAGCATGCAAAGATTGCTTTTCCAAGTAGTGAGCAAAGGTTAAGAGAGATTCTTGATTTGATTCGTTTGGTTGTATGTGGGCCTATGTCATTAGCTTATTTGACAGATAACATTTATTATGTTTCATTTATTGATGATTCCTCAAGAAAGACTTGGATTTACTTTATGAAGACTAAGGATGGAGTCCACTGTAAGTTTCGAGAGTTTAAAGCTTTTGTGGAGAATCAGACAGTTAAAAAGATCAAAGTGTTGAGGTTTGGCAAGGATATTGTGTTGAGGTAATGTCTTTGAGGTAATTGCAAGGTATACTTCTATCAGAGTCATTATGTCTATTGAATTAGATTTTTGGTTGGCCTTTATACTAGATGGATGTGATTGCTTTCTTGAAGGCTTGATTGAAGAGGAAGTATACATTAATCAATCGAGAGTCTTTGAGGTGCATGGGTGAGATACCCATTTGTGCAGATTGAAGAAGGGCCTTTATGGGCCGATGTAGGTAGCACATGCTTGGTACTCAAAGATTGATGTGTACTTACTGAAGTTGGGCTTCACCAAGACTACAACATATCCAAATCTTTATTATTTATATGAAAAACCGATTTGCTTGTTTTGGTTCTGTATGTAGATGCTTTGATTCTTACAAGTAGTTTTAAGAAGCTCATTGCATGGTGAAGAAAAAGTTGGTAAGTGAATATGACATGAAGGACATTGGCCTTATGCATTACTTTTGGGTCTAGAAGTTTGGCAGGGTGCTAGTGAAGTCTTCCTTGGGAAAGGGAAGTGCATAATAGAGATTTTGAATAGATTTTAGATGCTAGATTGCAAACCCTTTGCCACTCCTATGGTGCCAAATTTGAAGTTATGTACTAATTTATATCTGGATTTGGTAGTTCCATCTTTATATAGGCAATTAATTGGTTCCATTATGTATCTTGTGAATACTAAGGCTGATGAGATTGTAGAGTTGACCAATCAGATATTTGAGCCCACTGTTGTGTGCTGTGACAATCCGAGTTACATCAAGCTCTTTGAGAATCAAGTGTTTCGTGATCACTCCAAACACATAGATATCCGACACTATTTCCTAGGAGATAGAGTACAGAAGGGAGCTACTGTTCTTGACTATGTTCTAATTGATTTGAAGGTTGCTAGCATTTTGATGAAACCCTAGCAAAGGGGAAATTCAAGATTCCGAGAAAGAAGCTTGGGATGGTGGAGAACACCCTCCTTGCAAAGACAGTGTTAATGTTTGGTTGCTCTAAATCATTCTCCTAGGAAGATGGTGCACTAGTGAAGAAGGGCACATAAGTGTTGGAGGGGATTCCTTGTAGCATAGGCGTGCCATGTGGGAGAGATTCCCTTACACAGTTACATCCCTATGGCATATTTCTTACATTTATGGAAGTTAAGGTAGATTCCTCTTGCACAGTTATGATAGATTCCTCTTACACAGTTATGACAGATTCCTTTCATGGAAGAATGTGTAAGAACTATTCTAGGCATGGGTAGTGTGCTCCACGAGAAGAGGTTTCTTGGTACGTGGGGCACCACCTTTGAGGCTGTAATTAGCAAGTGGTTTTGTAACTTCCCTTCCCTCTTGTCAAGTTTGACTAGGTGAGGGTGGGTGCTCTAGTTAGGGTTTTTCATTCTTGCTTGAGTTGAGTTTGAGAATGCCCGAGGCTGGTAAGAAGCTATTGTAGTAGTCCGTAGAGAACAATATTGTATTTTTCTTGTGTGAATGAGAAGATAGGGCTTGCTGTTCCAAATCTGTTTGCTGTCCACTACATTCATTCTGCTAGCATAGATCAGATTTCATTTAATTTCAGGGCTGATCTCATCTCTTGATATGCAATGTTTGTACTTCTGAGTTTTCCATTCAGAACTGTTGTTTATGCAAATCTGAAGCTTTGATTGGCATTTCAGTCTTTCTGTTTTCGTTATAGGACAAATATTTTGAGTGCAGATCTGTGTATAACGTGGATGTAAAATTATAACATTACCTACCTCTAAACACACAAACCCATGCAGTTTAATTTGGAACTGGTAATTAATGTCTCTCAAGGAAACTAACGGGTTTTCAAAACTAGAGGCTGCCAATATCTCTTTGCATATAACTTGATAAACGTAGATGGACTTTGATGAATATTGATGTTGAAGTTCATTGAAGAAATCTAAGGTGTATGGTCATGTTGCCAAGCTACCATGAGCATAAGTTGGCAAGTAACACTGAAAAAATGGAGCTCCGTAAATTCTAGATTTTAGATATATATTGAAGTAGAAGCCACTCTTGTTCAGTCCTTGGTCATAGTACTAAACAATCTGTTAAGATATACATGTCCAGGTGAGTAAATGACAATCATAGAAACTTATCCTAATGCTTATAAGAAAATATACCTGCGATATTTCTGCAAATCAGTCTCGGCAAATTTCAAGAGTCCCATTTAGAAATACGAGATTACTCATGGACAATTGGATGCATGACATTCTGCAGGATAACTAGGACACGCATGACTTTCCAACGGGATTGAAATTTGCCTCAACTCCCACATTGTATACTACATTAGCTTTGTGAAACAATAATTACAAGCAAAACAATATCTTCATCAGAAAACGCTCTTTTTGCTGCATATGCTAGCTCTGCCGTCTAAACTTGAGGATTTGGAAGAATTGAAGAATTTAGAGCTTCAATGGTGTTTATTAACTCGTCTATTGGTCCTCCATTTGATCTTTTGAAACTTGCTAATCAATGTTTGATTTTTTTCAAATTTTACCAAGCTGAAAAAGTGACAGCATTCAACAAAAATGGTAGTCTGAGGCAGAGAAGAACTAATTTTTTGTAGAAAAAAATCCAACCTGATAAGGTGTTAGCCCCCAGATTGCCTGTGCAACTGGAGGGTTAAGATCCAGCGAGATTCCATTAGTCTGGTTCCATTACAGATGCATCCAGACATACACAATGATCAGACCCTGCTTTAGAGTCAGTTTCACCAGACTCTGAGAAACTGCTATTTTTAGCAGTTTTCTTTTTTCCGGGTGCCGGAGATCCATAGCTTGCATGTCAATTCTGATTCCTGAGTACATATTTGGATTCCTTGTAAAAAAATGAATCCAATGAGATTGCTTTCATCCGCATTTGAGATGTTGCTATTTTTAGCAGTGTCCAAATTTGGACTCGATATATTTGGCAGCATTCTCATGGATGTTACCATAATTGTCAGCTTTTCCTGCTTTTTGCTTGTTTAGAGGAAGACTGCTTTTTGGGCATGTCTATAATTAGCAGTTTCTATTTGTGGTAGGAACAGGTTGGAGATCATGGTTCCCAATATGCAGTGATGGGCTGGTTCAAGGTTCTGGTGGGTGAAGAGTGAAGAGTAAAGAGCAGTATTAAGCAGGTGGATGGTCTCCTAGAGTGACACGTGGCAGTTCATTGGAAGGCTTCATGTGTATGAGATTCCCAAGAGCCTAATCCTGAAACCCTAACTCATCCTTGTTTGACTTTTCAAAGGCTTTATTCGCCTTACCAAAATTGTGTTTCATGTCTAAACCTCTAACTTGCCTTGCCAAGGTTTGACTCATGCCAAAACCTGAAGTTCGACCTTGTCCAAAATTAGCATGATAATCAAGTAAAGCCATGAGTTGACTTCCCTTGCATAGTTGTTGATCTTGATAAATCTATCAAGCGGAAAGGCTGACTCGAGTTTCTTTGATGGTAGTTTTAAATGCCAAGTTCATCCAGCATTAAAGTGAAGTTTCCTTTGCAAGCTTTGTGAAAGGAGAGGAAAGATAAATTCGTTGGCTTTCTTTACCCATTTTTTTTTCTAATTCTGGCCAAATAAAAGCTTGCCTTTTTCCTCATGGACATAGTCAGCTTTAACTCAAAATAGACATGCTTTATCCACCTATTTCCTTCCACATAGTTTGCATGTGTTTCACCCTTGAGGTAATTTGTGGGTATGGTTTAGGTTGTCTCAATTGAATGAGTATATTCATGATAAATGACAGCGAACCTGGCAGTAAGGACAGTTGCATATTAGATGTGTTAATCTAGGAAATATTGGTTAGCATGTATGTACCGATAATCGGCATTAAAGAAGGCAAATGGAAACAACAGACAAAGGAAATAAACTGTTGGAAGTTTCCTGTCTATGAGGTGAACAGAACAGCAGCAGTTACACAAATAATAATTACAGGAGGGTCTTCTGCAAGCTGTCTCAATATTACAGGTTATAAAGAAACATCTTTTCCAGCCAGTGTATGGTATTATTTACAGCTAGTTCAGCGCTGGGAAAGGTTTCAAACAGCAACTTGACCTTACTCTAATAGATGTGTCTCATACTCTATTAAGGAACAGCGAAATTATGGATTGACAGAAGGTTGTGTAGGACAATTTCAGTGAGTTTTGTAAGACAGAATTGATGACAGCCTTGGAAAATTCTACTGGTTTATCAGTCTGGTAGGAGGAAGGGTCAAGAAGTCTCATGTCAACACCAGGTAAAAGTTTAAAACTGATTGAAATATTTACAAGCAAATATTACTTTGAAACTTTTGTGAATGGTAAAGTAAAGATCAAATGCTAATGGATCTAAAGAACTAGTATGTTGATTGAAGTTTCTTGCACAGTCTACTCTAAAATTGATAAAGGAATCCATGACATTCTGCTACAGGATAATCAGACTGGTGGTATGAAACAATGGACAGTTCCTCAAGGCAAGGGAGAGTTCGAGTATGTTCCCAAGAAGAGAACCCTAAATATGATTGATTTTGCTAAAAATTACTGAGCAAAAGAATTGGCTCTATTTCCCCTTCACATTCAGTATTGTAATGGTTGTCAAGCTTTTCTCTGTTTTGATTCTGTTAGTTGTAACGTGCATGAGGCTGGCTGTAGAAGTTTTTGACGTTTTTGTAGCATCGGGCAGGTATTCTCACTTTGGCCTTGGTGTCGTGCATGTGGGAATCTTTGTTGGCACTCACATTGCATTCTTATTTTGTGAAAACCTCTTTTGTATAGGGTTGGGGCTTGGAATTGTTGTTGTTTGGGCTTCACACCCACATGGAGGAATAAACAATTCTAATTTAATGTTGAGTTTAGTGGAGGGCTCCTTAAAGTAAGTTAAGGGCTTCTAAACTCACTTTAGACTCCTATAAAAGGAGAGGCAATGTGAGGAGGCACCACACATCTTATTTTGTCATCATGGTGTTGGCATGAGTGAGTGAACACTCTTGTCAAGGAGATCGGGGTTGCAAATTTCAGCAAAGGAAATTCTTCACTTGGGCAAATCTGATCTCGGATTTTTGGACTTTCTTTCTCTATTTTTCAGCCAAGGAGAGGAAGCCGCATGTGTGAGAGGAAGAAGAGAAACATGCCGCACGTGTGATCCGTACAGTCCATATGGCATATGCAGACTTTACAACAGTAAGAACAACCACACGTGCAGACTGTACAATGCATTTATTGTCTGTACAGTCCCTATGGCACGTGCGGACTGTACAACAGTAGGAACAACCACACGTGCAGACTGTACGATGTATTTATTGCAGGTCATACTGCACGTGTGACTCCGTACAGCAGTCGCAGGTCATCCGTACAGCTGCATGTGTGAGGAGGATGACGCAGGGGGCCGTACAGGTGATGTCAGTAGGGCTGTACAACAGATTTGTAGGTTGGAAGGGTTTTTCCGGAATTTTGCTGAAGTTGTAAATTCGCTGAGAGGACTGGTTTTGTCCTTGGAATTTCTCAACCTGAAAATTTTACTGAACATAAATTTGTGTCTCTTGTGTATGGATGTTTTCTCTCTGATCTTTGTGCTTCTGCCATAATTTTCTGTCATAATTTCAGTGTAAAATTATTCAGTGATAACCCTAATTTATTGTTTGAGGTCACTTGGAAGTAATTTTCAGATCTGATATTGAATGCTTAAAAATTGACAGAAGCTATATGGTCAATAAAGCAGTAAACAGCAAGTATTGGAAGATGGAATTGATAAATTTCTAAAGTTGGTAAACAAAAGCTTTTTGCTATGAGAAAACAGCACAAGAGGTTCATCCAAAAAGGAAAGAAATCCGACCAAACTGCAAAAGGGTCACACTTAGCATGCATGCATAGCCTTGTTCCTTACTGTTTTTTCTTACCTCTTTCTCTAGCAGTTAGGGCAAGTTGCCTTTGAGAATCTGAGTTCTATATATGCAGGGACGAGAGACAGAGCAGAGGTTGGACAGTATCATTCTCATAGCAGTTTGTAGCAGCGGATGACTCTTCACTCATTCACCTTTCGAACCTCATACCACTACCATCACTGTGTGCAAGGAGATCTATGGCAGCCTGTCACTTTGTATTCATTATGATGCAATCAATCTCTTGGGTAACATGTGATTTGATTTGATTATGCTTTGTCCTAGCTCTTTGAATCTATTGGAGGCTTATTGGTCAAATTGTATTGCAGTGTTGTGGCTAGTTAAAGTGCTCCTATTTTGAATTATCTTCACCTAAGGCGCACATTCAATTCACATTCATCTTCATTAATCTGCTGTTACAATTATTTGACGGATATGATCTCAACTATTCTCAACTTTATTTAAATTCTATCCTTGCTTTTGATTGCTTTCGGGCATCTCAAGAGTAAGTCTTGTGTGTACTAATCAAATTGGGTTATATGCAAATTTGTTTTGTTTGATAGCAGCATACAACCCCTAGGGACACCCCCTTAAGACTGGAAAAGCACTAGTCCTAACAAAGAGGCATCTAGCAGTGACAGGGCTAGATGGTCTATAATTATTAGGCAGGTCTACTGGTGCAGATTTGCATGATAACATAAAGGCATGGGGTAAAATGTATATCCGATATTAGTAAAACCTGAGCTTTTATAAAATAATCAATCCTATAGGGCTCATTCATATTAGTACAAAATCCTGACCATACTGATTTACGACTTAGTAAATTAGAAGGCAATTTGCAATGAATACTGTAAAATAGTGGATTGAAGTACTATCAAAACGTTTGCTCACTACTAATAACGAGGCTTTTTTAATGATTACTGTAAAATAGTGGACCAAAGTACCATCAAAATGTTTGCTCATTAGTGTAAGCCTCACATTATAGCTTGAAAGAGGAGATTAATACAAATTTTCTGAGTTTCTACTACACAGGATAGAAATTTATCAATTGTATAGAAACACACCAGAAAGACTAGCATGAGGAAACATACTTTGCTATTTCTTAAAAATGTAGCATATTGGGCTCTATAATCATCAAATCAAAATAATTTAATAATTCCAATCTCTAGAATTGCTAGAATGGAATCAGTTCTTATTAGTTAACTCCTTGCAAACATCGGCCCATGAGATTTAAAAGGAAATCGAAAATACAGAGTCAGAATTAGAGATATCGATGACTACAGTGTTGGAATGGCCCTTGGCTAGAAAAAGTAGACAATACGGCAGCAATGGAATGAGTTCCCTGACATTATTTCTTCAGATTTTTTTCCTCTACATCTCGATAAACAATGCTCTGAGAGATTTTGAGTGTATTGATATTTTAGCATGTCTTAAGTAACTTTCCCTTTTGTGTGCATGGCTTTTTGTTGTGACAGGGACCTCTTCGTGAAAGCATTATGGCTATTCAGAAAGAAATTAGCGATGGAGAATTGATACGAGACTGCTTACAACTTGGTGCAGCTGATGTGAAGGGTCTATTACAGGTTGTCAGAGACATGATCATTAGTCTTTTGGCAGCACCTTCATCGCGACAAGGATCTTCACATGCAGAGCTTTAATTTCCTGCATGTAGATTTATCCTTCTGTCCATTCATAAAAATAAAAATCAACCATGGAAATATGCATGTTCTGAGATCAGGGGCATACAACTTATAGCTTTTCTTCCCGGAATTTCCAAGCAGGAAGCTATGTGCTTTATTATTGACAGATGTAAAAAAACATTTGGTTTTGCCATGTGTGTTTAGCTATGTCAAGGCATCTTTAGTTACACTACATTCCTTCTAGCCTTTAGCTGGTCCAAATTATGGATATATGTCGAAGAGGAAATGTCCATGTATGGAAGTTTGAGAAAAGGTCTTTTTTGCATTGTATATTTGATAAACTCACCCAGAGGTAGTGTGATTAGTGATTAGTAATTTGACTTTTGCATCCTCTCAAAGATAGGCCGAATGGAAGGCTCAACTGTTAGTTGATAACGAACACATGTATTTTGCTCTATGAAACTTCAGCTATAGGAAAATTGCTTACAAAAGGGTCCTGTTATTCATAATTATCATACAACAGAATCTATATATTCATAAGATCCGTTGCACATGCATATGCTTTGCAAGGATAGTAGATTTCATTTCAAAAATGATAATGTTTTGTAAGGACATGAGCTCGAGGCTCACGGTCTAATGACAAACTTTAGTAATAAGATCTTTTGTGATGTTATAAAATTTGTCTTACAGCTGATATGTTGCTGATAATGGGTGGGGTGTCCACTTAAAATGTCGGATGTTTTGGAAACTCACACAGTTCAATTTCCAGAAAATGCATGCATTAGTATGTCCAACTGTGAAAACCTACACTTTGATTTGTCCGTTTATGTTTCTGCAGGATTTTTGAGTTTTGGCTTATTTCTCAGCCAACTCATACACGTGATCGGGGTTCTATCTGCCTAGGTTTGAAGCATTTTTCCTCCTATATTGACGCTAATTTTTCATTACTAAAAACTTCTACAAATAAGCTTATTAAGCTACACTAATAATACTGTTATAATGGTATTAGGTTCCATTTTTTGTCAAATGTATAGTGACGCAAATTTTTCATGACTAAAAACTTGTACAAAGAGGTTTATTAAGGTACATTAATAATACTGTTATAAAGGTACCTTAATTTTACCAACCTAAAATACATTAGCACATTTATTTAAACTTAAACACAAAATAAGATACTAGAGCATCAAGACTATTTTTTGTGGCGAAGGAGCTCCATGCTTACTGCACATTTTTTCTATTGGGTGCAAAGATTCCTTAGGGGTTTGTGTAATTATAACAAGATGTTCACTAAGATTAATTCTTGTTGTGGAGTTCGATGCATAAATCACGGTTGTTTTTGTTATTGGGTACGAAGATTCCCTATGGGCCTGTGATTATAACATCTAAAATTTACTCCTAAGTGGATTATTATCTTGATCAATTGCAGCCATATAACTTCGGGTTATTCTAGAGTGCAGCTAGGGTTGTCTATTTAGTGCAGCTAGGGTTGTCTATTGCTGAGCTGTTAGAATTGTTTGAATGACAATTGATGGATTCAAATCAAAGCACTTAGGATGTGGTCCCTTACCATTGAGTAAGTAGAATTGTTTGAATGAGAGTCGATGGATTCAAAGCACTCAGATAGGATGTGGTCTTCTAGTGTTGTCATAGTGTATAAATATAGTCTATTGTTGCCTCGTATAACATCCCAAATCAAATTTCCAAAACAAATTCCACATGCAACAAAGGCAATTGGTGAGTAATTTGAAGTTTATAATTTTCTATGCAACAAAGGCAATTGGTGAGTAATTTGAAGTTTATAATTTTCTAGTGTAACTATATAGCATTGCTTTGTCTACTATTCTCTTTATTTCATCATGGAAGTGACACGTTTTCTCCTTTATTTTCCTGTACAAACAAAAAAAGTCCCTTAATTATAAGGGACATGATTGAGGATTGAATTTTCCCAACGGTTAATTGACGTGTTTTTTTTTTTGTAGATCTAGATTTATGGGAGTTAAGATTATTGTCATCTCAAAGTTTTTCAGGTTTGCGAAAACACTTTTTTGAACCTTAGACTTCTGCGAATAGTAATAGTATCATTGTATGAGGATGGATCACAATTAGACTTTTGTGAATTAAAAATGGATGTGATATTTCTGAAAAATTTCTTTAACAACACTCTTTTGATCTGACATTGTGCTAACAACATGGTGTTGCATATCATTTCTATGATATGAATTCCTAAAATAATAAAATTAATGTAATTTTTTACATTTGACTTTGAACAATAGATATTTGAAGATTTAGGTGAATAGTATCATTGTATGAGGATGGATCACAATTAGACTTCTGCGAATAGTATCATTGTATGAGGATGGATCACAATTAGATGTCTGCTGATTAAAAATGAATGTGATATTTCTGTAAAATTTCTCAAACAACACTCTTTTGTTCTGATATTGCCTACATACAATTTCTATTATATGAATTCCTAAAATAATAAAATTCATGTAATTTTTTACATTTGACTTTGAACAATAGATATTTGAATTGACAAAACTTATTTAATACTAAAAAGTTTTCTTGATAAGTAACTTTGTAATAACTGAACATTGGTCATTTGTCTACAAATTCATTGCCATTTTGAGTTGTATATAGATCATAGTTGTCAATGAGTAGGGCCACTTTACCTAACAAAATAAATGTCAAGTGAGATGTTATAAATACTTTTTAATGCTCACTTTAAAAATTAACACAATATATTATTTTTAATTTCATCGCATATTGTTTGCTTGGCTGTTTTAATTGTTATTAAAATATTTGATGGCAAAGTAAAAATATTATACTTGAATATAAAATAGAAACAACTTTTTTTAGTAAAGTTTTAAGATGATATGTTTCATTTCAAAGTAAATGATAGATATGTTTTCGTTTGCACATGAAAGGACTGAATTTTAAGGATTTTGTTTGCCCAGAAAAAAAAATAAAAAACATATACAATATTATTTTGTTAAGATAACTATCAAAATTTCTTGGGTTGATGTAAAAATGAATTAAAACTACACTTAGTGCTAAAGATATTGAAGCTCTTGTAATGGTATGTGTGATGTTATATGATGAGTTGGTAATTATTTCGAGGATTAAATGTGACTTTTATCATCCCATTGAATTTTTCTTTATGTGCATCATCCATTTAAATCATAGTTTGATAATAGTCACTTAATGACATTTAAATCTTGACTTTTAAGTAGTTTACTAATTTGATTGTATATGTTTTCCATTAGTGTTTTACAAGGTGGTCAATTTTTGCGAACATGTGAACCTATTTTTGCTCGAGCAAGTATATCAATAAGATTGTAACTATGTATATAAGATGTATCAATAATTAAGCTCTTGTAATGGTATGCGTGATGTCATATGATGAGTTGGTAATAATTACTTTGAGGATTAAATGCGACTTTTATTATCCTATTGGAATTTTCTTAATGTGCATCATCCATTTAAATCATAGTTTGATAATAGTCTCTTAATGACATTTAAATATTGACTTTTAAATGGTATATTAATTTGATGATATATGTTTTCCATTAGTTTTTTACAAGGTGGTTAATTTTTGCGAACATGTGAACCTATTAAGTGTATCAATAAGATTGTAAATTTGTATTTCCAACTCCAAGTGAAGTTTGTGTCATCCATTCAAATCTTAGTTTGATAATAGTCTCTTAATTTAAATAATAATTTTTTAATAGTTTCTTAATTAGATAGATTAATTTCTATTAGTGCTTTTATGGGGTGGTTAATGTTTCCAAACATGTCAACCTACTTTGAGGATTGTAAGTTTGTTAATATAATAAAAGATCATTTCCAATTACTTGTGAAAATTTTGAGTTAATGTTCATAATATTGTTGTGTTGGTTACTTCATGGGAAGATTGTCGTCAAAGCTAGCATTTGAAGGAAAAGTCAAGAAAACATGGGACATTTATGGGTGGGATTCCTATCTATCTATTTCTTTTTCCAAGGAAAACCTTATAGGATCTCCACCTCTTCCTTGAAATATTTGGATGAAGCATGACTTAATCACTACCCACAATAGTCATTGATAAGCCAACAAGACTTGAATCTCAATCGGACTGGAATATGAGACCTCATAACGAGTTTCCTTGAAACATTCTATTTGAACTGATTGAGCTAACCCATTGAGTTATATATATATATATATATATGATACAATGGATAATGCTATGTTACCCCCCAATTTCACTTTAGTTGTACCTCATTTTCATCATCGGATATGTTCCAACATATTAGTAGATCATGTGCCTATCTTGATGATGTCAAAGCCGAGAGTACCGTGATCAGATGTGCCATCACGATGATTTGTATTATTGTATCATGATCAACCAGAAGTGTGATTTTTTTATCTCATGTATTGTACTAGACCATACTTAGTGATCCATATAAAGTGTTTTTTTCATCTAGGTGGTCGCTCTAGACCCTTTGTGGTTCATCATAGCCTATTCTCTTAGTCCACATTTCAAGATAGTCCCCACCCTTATGAATCATACTAACCATCTCTTAGAGGTCATTTATGGTGGGGGTGGGTGCACGAGGGTCTTGGAGTGGATCTATTAGAACACATGACTTAGGGAACCCCTAGGTTTTTTTGGTTTACCCTTATGTAAAAGTGTCACTCATATATTGTAAAGGTTGTTATGCTTAGATAGCACACTTATTTTATGCCTAAGTATGTATTTCCCTATGTATTTGTCACACTTTGGCCTAGGTAATCATCTCCCTAGCACTTTGGGGACTATTGACATGTATCTATCACTTGAGGTCCTCTACATATTTTCATGTGAAGACACAGTTCTTGAGGCATCTTCATAAATCTCGAGGCAACTTCACAACTCTCAAGGCAACTTCATAACTCTCTTGGCATTGGTCATAATTCCTTAGGAACTTGATGGCCCTTCTTCATGTCAATTTTCACATGCAACTCTATGCGACTAATTTCATATCTGAAAATTGCTTCCTAGTGATCCAACAATAAACCCTAGCTATTATCACTGAACAACTTTACACTGAAATTATGACAAAAAATTTACAACAGTAGAAACATCGATATCTAAGATAAATCATTTACACATTTGAGACACAAATTTTCTGTTATGTAAATGTCGATTTCAGAATTTTTTTGAAGGCAAAACCATCCTTCTTTACAACCAGAAAAATCACCAAAACATAGGACAAATTTGTCCTCACAAATTCAGAAATTCAACAATCAAACTCAACAAATTATTTAGAAAAATTTCCAATTAGCAAACCTGCTACATGTCACTTGTACGACTTGCTGATGTCAACCATACAACCACTGACATCAACTTGTACATACCTGTTTTCTGCCCATAAACCCTCTATGGACACACACGACTGTCCTTACTGGAACTCGCATACATACGCGACTGTTCCCACTGCAGCCCACGTACATGTACAAAAACTTGTACAAACATTTTCGTACAATTCACTCTTTGCAGCTTCCTCCACATGTGCATCCTTCCTCACTTCCCACATGTGATCTAGAAACCCCAGGCTATATTGCCTAGGTGCAAGAATATCCTTGCTGAAATTGCCATGCTCGCTAGCACAAGTGTTTGCTCACTTATGCTAAATCCATGATGCTACAATGATAAAATGTCACAATGATCTCTCTCCTTTATATACAAGTTTAATGAGTGAGTTTATGAGCCCTTCCTAAATTCAACAATTAATTAGAATATTTTATTCCTCTTTGTGGGTGTGAAATCCCAACACAAGCCCACAAAGCCCATCAACTGAAACAAAAAGATGATCTAGTGCCAACAAATATTCCCACATGCCTGACACCATGGGCTCTAGTGGGAATGCCTCCCGAAGCTTCAAAATCATCAACACTCCCTCTTAGCGAGGGAGGTATTCTCTACCACTCCTAGCTTGTCTCTGAAGTAGACAAACTTCCCCTTCACTAGGGGGTTCGTGAGAATATCTGCAATCTGCTTGTCTGTGGAAATGTGTTGGAGCTTCACAACTCCCTTTTGCACATTGTCTCCGATGAAGCTGTGTCTGATTTCAATGTGTTTCGACTTATCATGAAACACTAGATTCTCTGAGATTTTGATACAACTTTGATTGTCACAGTGAATCACAATAGGCTCCAACTCCTAACCAAATAACCTTGTGAATCCAATTAGCCTCACAACTCACCAAGCTAGCTGCCATATACTCTGCCTCTGCCTCTGCTGAGTGCCACGAAAGTCTGTTTCCTACTGTACCAAGAAACCACTGTTGATCCCAGGCTAAAGCAACCACCATAAGTGTTATTCCTGTCAACTGCACTACCTGCCCAATTTGAGTCTGAATATCCATGCAACCTCACTCCATCACCTTCGACATATCTCAGAGAAAATCCAATTGTACCCTGAAGGTACCTGAGCACATTCTTTGCTGCTACCCAATGCACTTGTCTTGGCTCAACCATGAACCGATTCAAGGTGTTGACAAAAAAATAAATATTCGGCCTGATGTTAACCATGTACATCAACAAACCAATCAAGTGCCTATACATCATGGGATCCACCAAGTCTGAATTTGAATTCCCTAGCATTCTTAGATTGGTGGTCATAGGTGTAGTCATGGAATTACAATCCATCATCCTGAATCTCTTTAGTCTCTCAATTGTATACTTCCCTTGTCTGAGGAAGATCTCGCTTAGTTGATGCCACACCTCTAATCCTAGGAAGTAATGCATCAAACCAATGTCCTTCATCTCAAACTCTGAAGCCAATTCCTTCTTGCACCTAGTAATGAGCTTCTCAAATCCTGTGAGAAATACATCATCGACATATAACACCAATATGAGAGGATCCTTACCAAATTGTAGGAGATATAGGTTGGTGTCTGTGTCACTCTTGGTGAAGCCCAAGGTCTGCAGATACCCATCAATCCTCAAGTACCATGCCCTAGGTGCCTGCTTGAGTCCATACAAAGCCTTCTTCAACATGTACACATGGGATTTTCTCCCATGTACCTCAAAGCCTTGAGGTTTCTCTATGTACACTTCCTCCTCAATCACACCATTGAGGAACACTGTCTTCACATCCATCCAATGTATCTTCCACCCCATAAATAAAGAAAGAGAGATAACAACCCTGATAGAAGTGTACCTGGAAATTGGAGAAAAAGTCTCCTCGTAATCTACTCCCTCTTTCTGGGAGAACCATCGATCTATGAATCTTGCTTTATACTTCTCAATACTACCATCTGCAATATGCTTGATCTTATAGATCCACTTGGAAGTTACCATTGAATTTCCTTTTGTTCTCAAAACTATGTCCCAAACATCATTCTTCATGATGGACTGATACTCCTCCATCATGGAATTCTTCCAAACCTGTTGTTCTACTGCCTCCTCAAAACTAGAAGGCTCAAAATCAATGATGTTACTAATAAAAGCCATGTAGATGGAAAATATTTGCGAAGGTCTTCTCTCCCTGAAGGTGCCTCTAGGGACTATATGTCCCTCAACATCCTTCAAGGTCCCTCAACATCCTTCAAGGTCTCTTGAAGCCATTTAGGTCTCGTGTCCTTGTCACTAGGAGAATCCACTGGATCCACAAACTCCTCTGAGTCCTCTTCATGATCCGAGGGCTGCTCCTCTGTACTTGATGGAACTGTACTCTCCTTAACCTTTGGGGCCTATTGTTCCTCACCACCTGCTGTGATCTCATGGGACCTCTTGAAATCCAAGTCCTCCTCAAACATGACATCCTGACTAACCACAACATATCACTGTCCTGGAATGTAGATATGACAGGATTTCGAAGTCTCGTTGTATCTCATAAACATGCCCTTTCTTCCGGAAGGTTCCAACTTCATTTTATTCTCCTTAGGAACATGGATGTAGACTAGATAATCGAAGATCCTCAAATTCCCTATCTTAGGTTTCACTTCTGTTAATGCCTCCTCATGAGTCTTTTCCTTTAAGATCCTACGAGGAATCCTGTTTTGAACATAAATTGCAGTGTTGCATGCTTCTGCCCAAAGCATCATGGGTAGATCTTGGTCATGTAACATTTCCTTAGAAGCCTCAACTATGGTCCAATTCTTCCTCTCCGTGACCCCATTCTGCTGTGGGTTGAAAGGCACTGTCATCTCCCTATTAATCCCCGCGTCCTTACATAATCTCTTGAACTCGTTGGAGGTATACTCACCCCCATTGTCTGACCGCAAAACCTTGATCCTCTTCCCCGTCTGATTCTCTACCAGAGCTTTGAACTCCCTGAATCTACTGAAGAGTTCATCCTTGGTCTTCATGAAGAAAATCCATGTCCTCCTGGAATAATAATCAATAAATGTCACGTAATATTGACAACCACTCGCAGATGGAACTCACATTGGTCCACACACATATGAATGTAACAGGTCCAAGATCTCCTTGGACGTACTGTCACTGCTTGGAAAAGTATCCTTGGAATTTTTTCCTAGTGCACAACCTCTGCATACTCCCTAGTGTTCAGTTCCAAACTCTGGTAGACCTATAACCATCTTCCTTAATACTGGAAATGCCTGGTGATGTAAGTGTCCTAATCTCCTATGCCAAAGCTCGCATAAATTATCACTATCATGAACCAGAACCTGAGTTGGCTGGCAAGTCAACTTGTAGAGACTGCCATCACGAGTACCAATGACTTCTTCTGAGTCAAGACTCAATCCTTTTGGCCAAGCAAGAACCTACCCATCTACGAATGCCACTGCATACCCTCTATCCTCCATGGCAGAGATAGAGAGTGGGTTCTTCTTCAGTCCAAGTACATATAACACTTCACTCATCTTAAGAGGTTTTTTCAGACTTAAACTAAAACGAAGTTGTGCCAACTCCCTTGACCGCATACTCATTATCAACAAGTTCCACTTGTAATCGTGAGTTCTCCTCTGTCAAACCGGTGAGTGATTTCTGTGATCCTTTCATATGGCAAGAAGCTCCACTATCCACCAACCAAGTCTCCATGGTGATATGCCTAGAGCAAAAAATCTGCACAACTTTGTCTCAAAGGATGACTCCCTCTCTTCCTTCAGAGCCTCAACTTTAATACCATGTCAATTTTCACTTGCAACTTTATGTGACTAATTTCAGATATGAAAATTGCTTCCTAGTGATCCAACAATAAACCCTATCTATTATCACTGAACAAATTTACACTAAAATTATAATAGAAAATTTACAACAACGAAAACATCAGGATCAGAGATAAATCATTTACACATTTGAGACACAAATTTTCTATTTTGTAAATGTTAATTTCAGAATTTTTATGAAGGAAAAACCAACCTTCTTTACAACCAGAAAAATCACCAAAAAAGAGGACAAAATCTATCCTCACAAATTCAAAAATTCAGCAACCAAACTCAACAAATTACCCAGAAGAATTTCCAATCAACAAACCTGCTACATATCACCTGTATGACCTACTGATGTCAACTGTGTGGATATTGATGTCAGCATGTATGGACCTGTTTTTTCCTAGAAACCCTATACGAACATACATGACTGTCATTACTGGAACCCACGTACATACATGACTATTCCCACTGCAAGCCCCGTACATACAACCTACGTATGTACGTATTACTATTACTATTCCTATTCCCATTGCAGCCTAGGTATATGCACAAAAACTTGTATAGACACTTCCATACGATTCACTCTCCATGGATTCCTCCGCGCATGCATCCTTACTCACTTCCCACATGTGATCCAAAAACCCTAGGCCAGATTACCTAGGTGCATAAATCTCCTTGCTAAAATTTCCATGCTCCCTAGCACAAGTGTTTACTCACTTATGCTAACTCTATGATGCCACAATGATAAAATGTCACAATGATCTCTCTCCTTTATATACAATTCTAATGAGTGAGTTTAGGAGCCCTTCTTAAACTCAACAATTAATTATAGTACTTTATTCCTCTTTGTGGGTGTGAAACCCCAACACAAGCCCACAAATCCCATCAGCTTTCCCATGAGGCCCTAGCCTCATTCCAAGGCCGATTTCACTGAAACGAAAGGCTGATCTCGTGCCAACAAAGATTCAGACATGTATGACACCATGGTCCCTAGTGGGAATGCCTCCCGAAGCTACAAAATCATCAACACTTCATGCACCTAGACTATTCATGCCATGCCGTGTCACAGATCTTGGAGCACTAAGCATTTTCACACATTTGGAGGCACATGTCACATATTTTGGTGGGACGTACACCTTGGAAGATGCATTACTTAGACATTGGGAATCTATTTGACACATTGAACTTATTAAGCCTCCCTTGACTTGAGGATGTTGTTGGCATGGTTTGAGGAGAAGATTATACATTGGAGACCTCCCATATGACCATTGGAGCTGATTTTAGGTGATTCACCCCCTCTTTGAGCCTCCCACGTGCCACACATGTGGGTCTTCCTCATCTTGAGCATAACAATTGGCATACTTGATGGATCTATCTTCATTGGAGAGGCATCTTGAGGAGGTTATCTTGCATCATGGAGGGATGTTGGGATCCCTTGACCTCCTCAACTATTTTGGTAGGACATCTCCCTCTCTTGGGGGAATATTGCACATGGGGCACATCTACTTTTGTATTTTTATGTATTATTTGACTTTGTCTTCATAGTTTATTGGAAGGCAAGTCTATTGTGAGATTTCCTAGGCTAGATCTATCAGGGTTGTTGAAGCCTCCTCTACAAAAGAGCCCCCCCTCTATAATTTGTTGTTGTTGGCTATTGAGAATGGAAATTTGTTAAATATCTACCTATTGAGGCGATTCAATGTCAATTCTTGAAGCTCTTCTATCTTGGGTTCTATTTTGGTGCATAAAGATTTGCTGTGAATGGTCAATCTCCTAAAAGCTGTTTTTTTTACATAAACCCTAAGTCTAAGGTTTCATGCATCTAAAGAATATCTAACACTAGACTTAGCACTAATTTCACATACTAGAAGGTTTTTTCAAGCTTCATATTCTTTTCTAGTTGTGGAAATAATCTTTAAGTTGGCATTACTTGCATATTTCACAGCGAAAAGGTTTTCTTGGCAAATTCTAAGCTAATTATGATAAACCCTAAAGTGAATTTACCTTGTGATTCAAGTTCTTGTTATTTTATATTGGTTTACTTATTGTGGACTTGATTCAAAACAATATGGGTTATTATCTCATTGTATATCATAAATCCCTAACCCATAACCCAAGATGTCTTGCTTTAAGGTTGGTAATCTATGCTCTTTGGTTGCTATCTAAATCTCAAATTCCTAATTCTGTAATAAATCACTCATAAAACAGATTTGAAGGTTGAGGACAGTCCAAGTTTCACCTTGGAATTTCCCTCAACTAAGCACACATTTGATTTTCACTTGAAAACACATCACATAAGGTAAATTGGTGTTTAACGATTACATTTCTTGTGGTTTCATTTAGCTTGGAGTTGTTTCCTTTCATAGTTACTTCTTTTAAGTGGCTATTATCTTGGGATGTTATTCGAACTATTGCAAATCCGAGTTCTCTTTTTTACATACTTTATAAATCAGATTTGGCACTAATCCACTAGTTCTTAACTCATCCACTAGTTCCTAACTCACAACATATATAAGTGGTTCATTGTGGTTTATGCTCTTTATCTTAAAGTATTATCTTGAAGAATTGAATCACTTACTTGTGGAATCCTGAACTTCACTTTGCTATGGGTAAAATCATGAAGATGGGTAACACTTTTGCTTGTTTTATAACAATTTTTTTTTAAATTTTAACCGGTTCTTCAACTTCCGGTAAACAAAAGTATTTTTTTTATTTAGAATTTTACTTTGCTGTAAAAACAAAACTTGTGAAGAATTTTGTTAGCTTTCTATTGATTATTTTTCAATTTTTTTTTATTGAGATTTGATATGTCATTTTGGCAATTGTTTGACAATATGTTCCTTAAAAATGAAGGGAAAGATAATGAGCTATTTTTTCCCACAACAATGTATCCATTATTAAAATTTGTTTTTTGACAAATGAAATACACTGCAACAATCTACATAGACTATGTTTTGTGATGACTATAGTTTTGAATCTAACGGATGAATATTTAATTTCTAGAATTTTTTGAAGTTGACCAATCTGAAAAACTTACAGATTTTAAACACATATTTCCCTCCACCATGTATCTATGTTAATTTTTACTTAAAAGTAAAATCTAAAAATACCCTTTTGAAGAGAATAGTTTAAGGATTATGAATATAATTTTTTCAGAATTTTCCATTGTGTATTTTTAGAGATATGGATTTTTCATTTCATCGAATCATAATCTCACCTAAAAATATTATGTAGTGATTTTTTTATAAAATTAAATAAAATTAGATAAAAACAATGAAAATGAAAACAAATTATACCCAATGAAAGTAGATTCAATTTTAAAAATGTTGGTATCAATTCTGAAACTAAATTCTGAGTATTTGTAGGAGTCTGCTACCTCCAAAGATGAAGTAAGATGGGGAGAATTTGGATTTTCCTGCAAATAGTCCCATTTTCAGGTTTTCGGCCGAAATATTCTTTCAGCCGAAACC
Source organism: Picea glauca (assembly GCA_000966675.3). Lineage (NCBI taxonomy): Eukaryota > Viridiplantae > Streptophyta > Pinopsida > Pinales > Pinaceae > Picea > Picea glauca. The sequence continues at coordinate 124,879 of JZKD02S2162056.1, forward strand.
TAGTTTTTAACGGAATTCGTTAAAAATAAACGTTTCGGTTGAAAAGTATTTCGGCCGAAATGTGCTTACCATGGGAAAACAATTCATCTGAAAAAAATTGTACACTAATTTCGAGGGTGCCATTAAATTTGACGTGCAAATTTTCAGCCGAAAAAGGTTTCTGCCGAAAACATTCTTAGCAACTTTTTTTTCTGCTGAAAAATTGTTGCGAGGAATTTTGGAGACTCGATTGTCATGAAAGTGTTACCCATCTTCATGATTTTACCCCTATATATATTTTGTGGGATTCATATATTGAAGTAAATATTTGCTCTCATTGATTACATCACTAATTAATATTTAATTAATCTTTATTATTAATAGATTAGGGATACCCCCCTTGACCTTGGAGAGCTGGCCAGAAGTGACGGGGAAGTTGTGGTGAGGTGACAGTGGCACAATTTTCATCCATTACCCCAAGGTAACATTCATGGTTGGCCTTTCCAGGTGGATACTAGTTTATGTGGTAATAGACTCTTTGGGTTGTACATCTTCATTATGCTTATGCATATAGGCCCATATAAGGACTCATCTCATATGTCACTATAAGATTTTGAGTGATTTGCTTCCAAAACAAATTCCAATAAATACTTTTCCCTTAACGCCCCCTCTAAATAGTTCTCTTGTATCCAATTGATGTGAATATGGTTGTTTGTGTGTTGTTTATCATATCCAAAATTGCATCAACAATAACGTTGAGTATATGATGCAATTGCATCAATTTTAAAGATGCTTAAAAAATTGGAAATAACATCAATCTATTAGTGTCAAAAAAGGACTTTTTTGCATCACCCTTTGGTTTAGATTCTTTTTCATCTTTCTTTGGTCATGATAGAATGAAAAGTATGTCCAAACAAGTTCATTGTAAATGATTTACTCAAATGTCAATATCTTCCTTAATTCATGAAACAACATTTAGAATTTGGTAAGTGATTTTTTTGGAGAAATTATCTTGATAATTATTGGGTATCCATAGTTGAATGTATCCCTAATATATCAATAGTGGATGCTAATAACCAATTATTCACTTAAACCCTAATCTAGCAATGATAGTTTACTATGGATGACATGTTGACATTAGTTGACCATGGTTAACTATAAACATTCATGGTTGATTGTATCCCTATTTTGTTAATCATTTATGCTACTCACCACTAAAACCCTGACCCTAACCCAATAATGATAGTCGACTATGGTTGACCATGGTAAATGCTAACCCACTAGCTGACTAGTAACCCCTAACATAATGTCTACAAACAAATATGATTGACTAAGGTTGAATAGGTGTGCTCATGGTTGAATGTAACCCTAGGTATTATGTCAATGGTTAATGCTACTAACCTTGTAATCCCTTATAACCTAACCTAATAAGGATGGTGATGAGTCTCATAAATGACTCATTTTATTACTTTTCTTTTCATATTTTCATGATCATTTAACACCTTAATACTCCATTCAGTTCCATGAATATTACATATACTGTACAAATATAACAATTTGGATATTATTTAGTAACTCCACACAAATTGATGAATTTGATAGTTTTTATGGAGTTTTTGAATGAGATACATGAGTTATTGATAATCATTACATGTTGCAGGCACTAATGATATATGCTACAAAGAAGTTCTTGGTGTTCACTCTCTTTATCTATATATTTTCTACTTGCTACAAAGTTCTTTGCACATCGAAAACTAGTCAAGGTGGTTGCTAAGATTCATGTTTTCTATAGAGTCATATTTTAGTTGCTATAGACTCCATCCAAATTCTACAATGCAATATTTTAAGGAATATTTCAGCCACTAATTAAATGAAGAAATCACTAATTTCGAAAAAGTTTGGGTTATTTTTATAAATTAGTTGAGATTTTTAAGGGATCTTGGAATTTGGTTTGATTTCCCAAGAAACCAAGAAATCAAGAACCCAATATTTGTAGTTGAGATTGTTAAGGGATCTTGAAATTTGTTTTGATTCCCCAAGAACCCGAGAAATCAAGAACCCAATAATTATTTTTTTGTAAATGTATCATTTTTCAACCCATTTGGGTTCAATGCATCAATAGAGAAATTAATCTGTGATTTTCGAATGATTTTTTCACTGTGTGAATAGTGTTTGAGAGGGGTTCAATCCCATTTCCTAGTTCATAGTAAGGGTTCACTTCAATGCTGCAATAGGGGGTTGAATTCCTACATTTATTTCTTATTGTTTATTTTCTTAATGGTTGTAGCTTTTTCCCAACATTTGCTATATATTCCCCTAGTCCTTTTTATTTCATTCTATAATTGTGTTTGTTTATGAATTCATTAATGCTCTAGTTATCCAAGAAACGCCATGTTCCATGGCCAAATAACTCATTTTTTTGTACATGTTTGTTTTTTCAATCATTATCTAGCTATAGTTACTCATGAGTTTCTCTTCGAGCATGCCATGACCATGTTGTTGGTTGATAAATCAATGTATTGGTTTGAATATCACATTGTGGATAATATTTATTTCTTTCCATATAATAGATTTACTGCTTTGAATGGTGTGTGATCGCTCCTCTAGCATGCCACACTCATTTAGTTGGTTGAGGAATGAATTTACTTTCTTTCATTATATTATATTTATTTTTTGCCAGTATGTGATTTACTTTTTGGTAGTTAGTTGCATTAATATTCCGCATCATTCATAGAATAAGAGAAAGAACATTTCAACAACATTTGAATCTTTTATGGATGCATATATAGTGCACAACACCTCAAAAAATTATGCACTTTGGTTGGTAGTTTAAGTAGACCTTAGGGGATTCAACAACTTAATATTGTTGTAATTATTTAGCTCACCATTTTTTTGCATTGTTGTGGGGAAGGTGTTAAAACCACACATGGTGAAAATTCCCTTGATATTAGGGTTTCATTGTGAAGGGGGGAAGGAACTAGAGTTCTCAATTGTTGCTCTTTGCATTATCTCTATTTGTATTTAGTTAGGGTTTTCCATTGTGAAGAGAAGAAGGAACTCGAGTTCTTGAGTATGTCTCTTTGCAATGGTCCTATTTATGGAATTCAATAGCTTTCTTTTACTGTAATTTTATTTTGTGGTTTTTTTAATTAAATTGAATGTATCCATGTAGAGATAAGTTAGATCCATTTTGTATAAAACTATTTTAAAAAGTGGTTCACGGTAAACAAAAAATAGTGCCCAAGAGGATATGGAAAACAAGAAAAAAGAAGAGAAAAACCTCTCTTTCATTATTTTAGTCTTGCATTAATATGAATATCCTCAACCTTGAACATTCAATTTGGTTTCATGTGTAATTTATCTTCCTTATATTCATCTGTCCATGCCATTCACATTTTATTCCTATGAGTAATATTGAGCATGCCCAATCCCACTTTTGTGTTTTGAAGGACAATAGTTCACTCCATATTACTCCATTTCACCTTTTATTCCTGGTTGCAACCATTGCTCTATTGTGTTTTTGAGAATTAATGACAACATATAAAAACAATAAAATAAAAATAATAAGGTTAGCTGTCCTTGCATGTCTTTCACTGCTAATTCAGTGCTTATGGTACTTGTTGGTACATAATAATATCTATTGTTACCTTATGTTGCTAAATTTTAGAAAGTTGTTGAATTATTTATTGCTCCCATATGATTGTTGAATTTTAGTGTCGAGGAATCACGTGTGTTGTCAACTTGGAAAGCTATCGTATACGTTTCAACCCATATGTGATAGCTATAAACATGCCATGTAAATCATTTATTGTTGACAAACTAACTCCATGTCTTTCACTGCTAATTCAATGCTTATGGTAGTTGTTGCTACATAATCATATCTATTGTTACTTTATGTTGCTAAATTTTATAAACTTGTTGAATTTTATTTCTCCCATATGATTGTTGAATTTAATTTTCGAGGAATCACGTGTATTGTCAACTTGGAAAGCTATCTTATATGTTTCAACCCATATGTGATAGCTATAAACATGCGAGGTAAATCATTTATTGTTGACAAACTACCTCCATTACTCTTATCATACTTTTTGTTATGTGCACTTTTTGTTATGCACATATGGACTCATAATATAACAAAACTTATAAAATAATATAATAATACATTAATAAATAATAAATATTAATAGAGAGTAAAGACACTACTTATGACTCAAAAGTCATTATTATTCAAATAGGAACCTCATAAGTTATATTTATATGTGAGTCGAGCCAATGTAAAAGGGGTCAAGTATTATTCAAGTACATTTGGTTGTAAAAGGAGATAACCCTCTCGAAGTGGTCAATGGGGTTTCCCCTCAAAGAGACATAATTCTCTTATCAATATAATTATTACACTTATTTAGTACATTATTATATTAAATTTGGATATTATATTTATTTCTGGAAGTTAAGGCCACAACAGTTGGTACCAGAGATTTCAATTTGAAGCATTGTTCTACTATAAATTTTTGTTTTAAATTTATGAGCTAAGTCTTATGATCAAAAGTTGACCACTTTGCCCTGGATCAATTTGTATGGATATATGATCAATTTGTATGGATATATAATGAATACTAGTTATAAAAAATTAAGAAATAAACTCATTATTACTCTCAATAGAATATTGATAAGTATATATATACATAACATAATAAAAATAAACATGTTTTGGAAGAAGAACCACCAAATACCAAGGCCTCAGACAAACGATTAAGAAAGGCACACTAAATACAATGGAGCAAAAGTTGTCCTCATCCTCTTGGTCATCTCTTAAAGAAGTCATACACTTATAAACAAAAATAAAGTCGCATCCCCATATGTATACTTTTGCTATGAGAATAATTATGGACAAGTTCAAATATTGGGTGATTATCGTTGTCATTGGGTGATTATTGTTGCCAATCAATGCAATGAGAAATGATGAAGGGTAGAGGCAGATGTGTTGAACTAGTGGGAAGTTGAGGCATCAAAAAGTTTGTTAAGAACCAAATATCAATATAGCATAGAAAAACCTCAGAAAAAGTACTCAATGCCTTGAAAAAGAGATAATTTCAGATAATAAGCCTCTTCGAGGGGGCAACCTCCTTT
>JZKD02S2162056.1:149737-168047 GCA_000966675.3 Picea glauca
GTTCAAGTACAAGATGATTCAAAATGAAAATGTCTCCTTGGTATATATAGGAGACTGGGAGGTATAATTACAACTAATGGCCTAAAGCCGACATAAATAAAATAACATTACTAATGTAATATGCCCCAATTAAGTTGTAATGAGCCAATATTAGGGCTTAACATCTGTCCCTGAAACCTCTAATAGGGGGACCCATATTCATGCAATGAATATAACACATACCCAAGATTCTTTTACTTGTTGTTTTCTTTGCATACATGGTCAAAAGACTTCTTGATCAAAAATCCAGGGCATAAATGCCCATTGATTCTCTACACCAAAAGAAATTCTCAGTGTTCATAGACTTTGTTAATGAATCTGCAACATTCTCTAAATTAGTGTCCACCTTTAATAGAAACCCATTCTTCTCTTCAACCATGTCTCTGATAAAATGATACTGAGCATCGATATGGTTTGTCTTAAAATGATAAGTGGGATTCCTCACTGAGAATATTTCACTCTGACTATCACAATCTATCCTTACAGCTTGTTGTACCAACCCAATACCTGAACACAATCTATGTAACCATATTGCTTCCTTTCTTACATGAGTGGTGCCATGTATTTAGATTCTGTAGTTGAGAGTGCCACTACATACCGTATTTTTCTCATCCAACTGATTGCTCCTCCAAATAAGTTAAATACATACCCACTTGTAGATCTTCTGCAATCCATATCTCCAAACCAGTCTCCATCAACAAATCCATGTATGTCCAACACTTTGTACAATCCTGGTCTTCCTTGGTAACACAATCCATAAGTAGCAGTGCCATGCAAATACTTGAAAACCCTCTTTATTGCTTCCCAATGCTCCTTCCATGGTTTTGACATAGACCTGCTTAAAAATTCCACTGCATATGCAATGTTCATTCTAGTACATACCATTGTATACATCAAAATGTCAACCACACTAGCATACATAACATGGGTCATGCCCTCTTCCTATTCATATGTCTTCGAACATTGATATGTGGATAAATTTACACCTACATGAATAGGGACCTTGACATGTTTAAATTCCTGCATATTGAATCTCCACAAAATTGACTCGACATATTTTCTTTGGTTCAAAAAAAGTTTCCTATTTTCCTAACTTCTTTTATTTTCCATGCCCAAAATAAAATTTACAACACTAATATGTTTCATGTCAAATTTAGAAGACAACTGAGTTTTCACATCTTGGATAATTTCCTTGTCGTTTCCTATCAACAACATATCATCCACATACACGACCAAATAAATAAGATGATCACTTATTTAAATAAATAAGTGTCAAATTTTTGATACCACATCCTTGGTGATTGCTTTAACCCATATAGGGAATTTTTCAGCCTACATACCATCTCTCTCTTTCCCTTCATTGCAAATCCTTCTGGATTCTTCATTTATATTTATTATTCTAGATACCCATGTAGGAATGTTGTCTTCACATCCATCTGTTCTACTTAAAAATAAAAATAAACAACAACAGATAAAATAAATCTAATTGAAGTTAACTTGGCAACAAGAGATTTTTTTTCACCAAATCCAATTCCCTCTACTTGGGAATAACTTTTTTCTACTAACCGAGATTTTTATTTCTCCACTTTTCCTTCTGCATTCAACTTCTTATTAAACACCCATTTGCTACCAATGGGATTTCTTCTAGTTGGAAACTCCAGTAGATCCCAAGCCTCATTCTTGTCCAAGGCTACCATTTCTTCAACCATGGTCTTTTTCTAGAGTTTTCCATCCTCTGAATCCACTACCTCCCTAGTAGTTCTAGGATCATCATCAATAAAAAAAAAAGTAAAATTTGAATGGAAATCAAGTGGAGTATACCTTTTAGGTTTCCTTCTTTCCCAAACCGATCTTTTCAATACTAGAATACGAGGCTCTTCTTTTGATTCCTATTCTTCTATAGAGTCTCATTCATTATCCTTCAATTCAAAATCTATTTTGTCTGGTTCTTCCTCCCTTGGTAGGATTTTCTATTTGACAACATCTTTGATTTCTCTAAATACCACATCTCGACTGTACACTACCCTATTAATTTATGGGTTCCAAAGCTTATAACCTTTCAGGCCATCTTTATAGATACTAAATATACACTTTTCAACCTTTTTATCTCGCTTACTCCTATTTTCCTTTGGAACATGTACATAAGCATCATAGCCAAAAACCCTAAGATGTGTCATAGAGGGTTTCTTACCAGTCCATACCTCATGTGGAGTTATGTAATCCAATGCCGATGAGTGTGATCAATTTACTAGGTAACATGCAATGTCCACTGACTTTGCCCATAATTCCCGTCCCAACCTGTCACCATTGAGCATGCTCCTTGCTCTCTCCATCATAATCCTGTTCATTCATTCTGCAACTCCATTCTACTGCGATGTGTATGGAGTATTCTTATTCCTTTCTATACCACATTTATTATAGAATTCATTGAATTCATTCTTGTATAATTATCCACCATTATCTGTCCTCAACACCTTAATTTTCTTCTCTATCTGATTTTCCACAAGAGCCTTAATCTCTTTAAATTTGTCTAAGACTTTAGATTTGTTTATGAGGAAATAAATCCATGTATTCTTTGAGAATTCATCTATAAATGAGACATAATACATAGATTTACCTAGTGATGGAATCGTCACAGGTCCAAACACATCACTGTGCAACAACTGTAAAATTATGCTTCAGAGGAGAATCTTACCCAATTATGCTTCCCATACAAGAAATTTTCATAGAAATCAAGATCTAGAGATAAATTTGACATACCTTCAACCATACCTTTACCATGTCGTATTCAAATCCCCTTCTTTCTGATATGCCCTAGTCTTTGATTCCACAACATAGTCTTTTCTCCATAGATTGCAAGAGTTTTTCCTTATTCATCTCCAATCTCAGGAACAAAAAAACTGTTTCACCCTTCACTAATAGTGCTTCCCAAGAACTTATACAAAGTTCCAATCTGAACTCCCCTCAACAACACCATTTTTCCTAGAACCATCCCACATGTTCCCTTTTCAAACACTATTTTTACACCTGTATCGTCCACATCGCTTACATAAATCAAATTCCTGGCCAATCATTGGAGGTGTAGAACACTAGAGAATGTTCTAATCCTACCATTCATGAGATTCAAGTTGACTTTTCTTCTTCCTATGATTTTGGTTGTTGAGTTATCTCTTAGAAAAATATCATGCCCATCATACATTTCATACTCTCAAAACCACTCCCTGCGAGAAGTCATATGAAAGGATGCACCTGAGTTGACCAACCATGCCTTTAATCTTCACGTGTGATTGAGGAAGCTAAGTACACATCCCCTCCTTAATTTACCAAGGTTTTTTCTTCTGTAGAAGGGGAATTATCAAATCCCTTCCCTCTATCAACACTTTTGGATCTACATTGTTTCTTGTAATTCCCTTCTTTTCCACATCTGTTACGAGGAAAATCTCTCTATGGCTAGGGTAAACCATAGTAGATGGAAATGACTGCATAAATCAACTCTATTCTCAAGTATGCTATATAAACAAATATGCTAGCAAGACAATATAAAAGGCCTACCTCGTCCACATGTTCGATGAAGTCCACTGTTGAGCACTTGACCCAAAAAAATATACATGCAACTAGTCCTCAACAACCAAGCAAAGCAAGCATATGGTGATAATATATGATGTTAAAACATTCAATAGCATAATCCATTAATATACATAACAAATACACCCATGGAGTAATAATTCTAATATTTGCAAGATATCAATTGGACGAGAAAAGAGTATTTCTATTAATATATGATCAACAGAAGTGAAAAAGTTACATAATTCCATGTCGGCATAGTTCATAACCGAGAAACTAAGTTCCTTCCAGCTGGGCCTCCACCACTTCAATCCTCCACCAAAGGCAAGCTCATAGAAGAGAGACAATGAAGTTCTCAATCAATAAGGGAAGAGCTTGGGGGCTGAACACTATGTTTAGACTTAAAGGACAAAGGGATGCAAACTCAATATGAAGTGAATAATTTCTCCAGAGTAACTTTCTCTCAAATTGAATTCTTTATCCTCCTTTCCATAGCTCGGAATTGGCCAATTTATAGCCTTCAAATGGAACTGAAGGGTTGAGTCGGAACGTTTCCAATATATGGAAGGCCAAGGATCATTGATCTACTGTTGTGACATGGAAACCTGACACCATTTTTCATTTTTGGGCACAAATCCTGATGTACGCGGGCTATAGTGGTGCAACCTGTGTATATGCATGCTGTATAGTAGGCAAGGTGTGCACATGTGGAAAAATGTATTTTTTTAGCTCTGGGATTTGCAAAAAGGGATGAAAAGTCTGCATAGGGAAATGGAAAAAGGCCCTCTATGAAAGATTGCATAGGGTGAGACAAATCTTGCTATAACAAATGCCTCCTAATGTGTGAATTCAGAGGAGTATCTGCGATGGCCGAAATACATTATAAAAACCCAGAAGTGGAGTGATGGGGAACCAGTTGGAAGAACTAGTTGCTCATTACATTTTGCAATGAATTTGCTTACATGGCTGCCAATTTGAATTACACTACATATCCATGTGAAGATATACCAAACAACTGTCCGTGGCCATGAATAGGTAAATACAAATGCGGTTACATGCCAAAGTCTGTTATAGTCATGAACAAGGCCCAGTAGATCCAGTCTCAAAATCAACCTAAAGATATCTATATACAATGGAGTACAATTTGATTTCCCATGATCAATGAAGTCATATAGGTACTGGTACAATGAAAAGGAAGCAACAACTTAGGAAAGCTACGACTACATACTAATGTCTTCAAGTCTTCTACACAATCTGCCAAAGGTGCAAGTCTACATCATGTGAATAAAGGAGTTGAGGTCGAACACAATGAGACATCGTTTGATTACCAGTCATTGAGGTATACTGTTAACAAATGCGAGATAGCCTACCGATAATGAAAGTAGGTATCAAGGCACCGAGTACATTCTTACAAGTGTGAATAAAGGAGTCGGGGTCGAACACTTGAAAAATCCATCATGTTAGCACTAAAAGTCACCCTCATATTGCGGGAGAAGCCCAATACCCATCAAAGTTTTTGGTGGATGTTGGTTTTATGTGAGTGGAGGTCAATGGACAAAACTCAATATATGAACGATGTTCAACACATAACTGGACAAGAAATGCACAGGGAAGTGAGGGCCTCAACTAACTTCAGTCAGTGAATTGAGTTTAAGTGTGAGCAGAGGGAAGAATTAGTGAGAAAGATGAACAAGACTGTTATGAGCATCAATATTTCAAGCAACATGGAGAAGAAAAAATCAGACTCAAGATCACTCTTAAGCTCAAGCTTCAGACACTGAAATATGTCGAAACAACACAGTCACAACAACATAATGATCAAACCTACATTACCATGCAGCTACAACAACTCGATTGGATCCTCTTTGCCTGAGCCATTCAGTGTAAGAGGGAAAGAGATAACAAGGGAGCTGACTAACACTAGTCACGATACCATTGTAATCAAACCTACATTACAACAACATAACAACCCTCGACTGGATCCTCCATGCCCGAGTGTTTTAGCACAATTTTTACAAGGAGATGAAAAGAGGCTGAATTCTATTAATCTGAAAGTCTCAAATCCGATACATAATCAGAGAATAGTTCTAGCATCAAAACATTACAAAATAGGGAGCTCTGCTCAATCAGTTGACGACCTTAACAAAATATAAAAACTAATTATTTATACTTAGAAAAATTCAACACTACCAGGAGTGTGACCTGGCCATTACAATCAAAGCTTTGCATCGACGAATTATTTTGTCAGACTAAACATTCATCCCCTTGTCAGACACAAGCTTAGATCAACATGGTTTTTGCAGGGAAATCTGTCCACAAGGGTACCATGATCTGACGGTTCAGTCCCCACGACTGAACTCTCCATGCCTTCCATTTATGGAGTGAGCTGAGGTTTCAACCACCAAACCTACCTTCCATTAACTGCCTTTCCTCGGAGATTTAACGAGACTTAATGCTCAGGGGCGTGACCATGTGCTGCTCTCGGATAAGATTCCACATAAACACGAGATTGCGGGGTTGTCAAAAGCGGTTTGGATTTAGATCGCTTTTGGGCCTGCAATCCATCACATTTCGCCAAGTAGAATTTTTTCCATACGATGGTTTCCATTGCGGGACCGCTCAAGAAAAATATTGCCCGAGCATGTTGCATCCCTGCAATGAAATGTGGCCATAGGTCTGGTCCTGATTTGCGATCTGAGCACACCCACTAGATTTAGCGCCACTGTCAAGCTTAATCGCCCACCAACTTTAGGATCTGCCAAAAGTGTGCCTTGGTATGGGGCGCTACTTTTGGTGCTAAACAATAACAACTCTTAGAGGATGATCTGATGTGGAGGCCTAGCGTCACCATGCTGATATTTTGCGGATGGAGAGGTGACATGTGTCACTCAAAAACAGGCATAAAACATGTCTAAAATGCTTGAAATGAGTGCAATGTGTCAGCGCTAGATGGATGCCACATGTCTGTGCCGATGACTGCCATGAACTTGGTGCTACAGGGATCAGGCACTATCTCTTTTTCCTTTGGATCCTCTATGTAATTTTACCCGGAGCTGGTGATCAGATTCCACGTGTCTTCTTGAATTGAACGAATGAGAATTATTTCGGGTCTCTGGACTCCGGGAAAATCAAATCTTAAACTTCCTCTACCTTCAATTGATTTTACCCAGAGCTATGGATCTGAAGACGCGTGGCCCTCCTGAGATCGACGGCTAAGATCCCTTCGTGGCTCCAGGATTTGGACTTCTCAATAGTCAAACTTTATTTACCCCAACCAAATTCACCGGAGCTTGGTATCTAACGATGTGTGGCTCCTGGATTTAGACGGTCAAGATCCACTTCGGGTCTTTGGGCTTTGGTAAAATCAAAACTCGAATCTTGCTTACCTTTTGTGCTTTTACCCAGAGCTATCGATCTATTGATGCACATCCTCTTCAATCGACGGTTCTTCTCCTGCTTCGGGACTTTGACCCCTTCAACTAGATCAACGACCCTTCTTCTCCCTTCTAGGTCAATGATCGAGATCTACTTCAGGTCTTCAGGCCTTTCCCCCTTTGCTTTCCTTCATATCTCTAGATTTGGCGCCGCGTGGCTCCTGGATTTGGATGGCTGAGATCCATTTTGGGTCTCCGGGCTCCGGGAAAATCAAATCTGAAACCTTGTCTTCCTCCATGCGTTTTTACCTGGAGCTATGGATCTGAGGACATGTGGCTCTTGCTGATCAATGAATCAGATTCACTTTCAGGCCTTTGACGCTTCGGGTTTTCAGGCCTTTGGGACTTCTAAATGTGAAACATGAAAAATATCCCAGAGGAAAAAATCCGAAGTGAATGATCTGTGGCTGCGTGTCCCCGCCAATGGATGGTCTAGATTCACTTCGGGACTTCGGGCCTTGGCTCTTTTCATGGCGCCATACTTCATGCAATTCTAAAAATTTGAATACTCGAGGGCCACTAATCCTCTTCACAGGGATCTCCATCGTCACAAACTAGATTCGCTTTCTACTTGCGCTTCAAGTTCGAAATAAACTGCTTCGAAAGCTGCGCTTCATGCTCAAGGCTACGACCTGTGTGAACAAGGACTTGGAAAATTTGGTTGTGGGTTGGGAAAACAGAGAGACCAATGACTGTAGAAAAGGAGATGAGTGTTCTCCCTTGGAGAAAAAAGAGGGGCTTGGAGCCGAGACTCCTTTCGGGTAGGACATTAAGGGAAACTAGGGTGCATAAATGAACAAGAGAAAACAAAAAACGATTTTATCGGCTGAAGGGGGAAAAAATTCAAGACTCGGCTTGTGAAAAGGAGAGAGACAGAGGAAAGATACAGTCTTAGGTATCCTGAACAAACCCATACAACTCTTGACAACCCTATGTGATAACATTTGGCTCCACATGGGATGGCATTCTCCCTGCGAGCTGCCAAGAACACGCAGTTCTAGTTCCTTAGCTGTTGGGCTATGGAGTCTAGCTCAAAAATTTCACCGAAGAAAACGGGGAGATATGTACACTACTCTACTAAAAACGAAAACAAACACATGGGATTCATAAGGAGCTTATTTATGTACACTCCTAGATTAACTGATTTTTACAAAGTGCTAGGTGAAAGTGGACTTCCACCAGAGCCAGTCAAGTAACCTCCTAACTGAAAACTTATTTACTCTGTCACTGATCAATAAAATATAATGAAACTGTGAGAACAAATCAATTACATTTTTCATTTTTCCTCCTAGTGTTGAAGGCAAGACAAATTTTGGAGGATTCAATACCTGGGAAAAATGCCACTCCATGTACTGCCCTACAGGGTCATAAAATAGGTGACAAAACCAACTGGGTTGGTAAGAAAAAACATGCTCTGTCTTACGACTGGTCACCTCTGGCTTAATGTCTGTGGCAAGAACAAGTGAGTGAAAGGCTGATGCAGGCTACTGATCCACTTTTTCTTTGTCTTCTCCAATAACATATGCTAGATGAGGGCAAGGAATCTCTTCGTGTATATCAGTGACTGGATGCTTCTCTTTAACATGCCGCTGAATGTATTCTGCGGACATAGGATGTATGATTTCCACACAAAGCTCATCCTTAATGTATAAGGGACAAGGATCTATAGTATGGTCATGTAAAGCCTTCATATCCACATCCGAATCCGATTCATAGCTGTCATACATAGGCTGGCTGATTCCCAAGTCAACAAAATGTGATGTCGGGATCTGCTCCTTTTCATTTGAATACTCATCAAATATAGGTGAGCGCACAACTCTTTTATTTTTCACAGGAAAATGAGAAACCTCTAGATTCTTCTCTTCAATTCCAGGTGAAAATACATCATGAGGAACCTCTTGAAGGAAAAGAGAAGAATCCTCCTCCACAACCATCTCTTATTTTAAATCTTAGACAATAGGTGTACCAGGGGCAGAATATAATGCATCTATGGCTATGAAATCATCAAATCTATCATCAATCATATCTGGAAGGACTTCTTCTTGGGAAATAGAAAGAGAAAAGATTTCATCCACAACTGCAAAATACTCGCGTTTGTCCTTACTTTCTCTTTTAATCAGATCTTCACCAGAATCATCACACGAGAAATACTCTATCATCTGCTGGATGTAGAATGCAAACTTCTTACAACAGTTACCCAAAATAAGATGAGAGAGGTAACTCTTCTTGTAATATGCATTGAAAGCATCGTGAAAATCCTTCAAAGAATGGATACTAGCAACAGGGAGATATTTACACCATTCACGAGCATGTCCCTCCAAATAAAATTTGAACATCTTGATCAAGATATCCTTGTGAACAAAGTCATGCTCAAGCATGCATTTATGAAAATTGAATAAGTGCTTACCGAGATCGTCATGCTCGCTTCCTCTAAATCTTGAAAGATAATCATCCCATTCATTTCTATTCGACACTGGATGTGGATAACTAGCTATGGCTGAGAAATTGAAAGGGGCAAATCTCGTAGCCAAGATAGCCAAGAGATGTGGCTCCTATTTTCTCCTTCATGGTTCTCCCCAAGGTCAGATTCGTAATCACAAAAATAGGAACCATGGATAAAATCTTCTCTTCGTCGTCTTCACTAGGATATCCATCAACAATCATTTGTTCTTGGTTAGTATCCAACATCACTTCTTCGTAAGAACGATGAGAAAAATTTGCCTTCAATTCCTCTATTTCTATAGAAAGAGATTGTACCAGTTCTGTCAACTCCTCTGAGGGATATCCCTCATTGTCACATCTTTCGCAAGAATGAAATATGTTCTGAACACCATCTCTATACTTCTCACAACAATTATGACATATTAATTCAGAGGAACAATACCTTTGACAATGAGCATTGAAAGCTGCATGAAACTGTTCCAGGGAGGAGATGCTCGTAGGGGGAAAGGAGTGATACCACTCACGAGCATCTCCTTCTAATGATAATACGAACATCTTCAATAATACATCCTCATGATGTATCTCCCACTGATACATGAGTTCATGAAAATCACGGAGATGCTCGATAGGGTTGTCATCTTTACATTCTCTAAATATGGGAAAAAAATCACCCCACTCATCAATAGTAGGAACAACATTTGGAAAACCAGGAACAACAGAGAAATTGAAAGGGGCAAACCTTTGAGCGAAAATGGCTTCCATATGAAAATATGAATTCTTAAAACCATGGAGTCACCACTAGATTCTTTAAACATGGAGTCTCTAGGTGAATGATATGCAGTCTGAAAGTGTCTAGTATTTGTTCACCATCAAAGAACAGATCTGGTCATTATCGTTCTCCTAGGGAGCTTTTCAATCTGGGACAACAACTAAAGCCTTCTCGAGAAAGATTTCCTTTCTTGATAATATTCTCTGGGTCAACTTTATGTGTAGCTAAAGGCAACTGTGGAGTAGACCTCGCGTGTTTTCTTTTAGGAGCCACAATTGAAATCGTGGACTTGCTAGGTGCAAGTTGCAATCTTCAATGGTATTGATATCTGATGCACCTTCAGAATCAAAATTTCTTTGTCGTTCTTACCCAGGGAAATGTCTTCAATTTGTTCCTCGACAACAACACCATGAATGTTAGCACTGAAAGTCACCCTCATATTGCGGGAGGATAAGCCCAGTACCCATCCAAGTTTTTGGTGGATGTTGGTTTTATGTGAGTGGAGTTCAATGGAAAAAACTCAATATATGAGTGATTTTCAACACAAATCTGGACAAGAAATGCACAGGGAAGTGAGGGCCACAACTAACTTCAGTCAATGAATTGAGTTTAAGTGTGAGTAGAGGGAAGACGTAGTGAGAAAGGTGAACAATACTTCTATGAGCATCAACCTTTCAAGCAACATGGAGAAGAAAAACTTAGACTCAAGATCACTCTTAAGCTCAAGCTTCAGACACTGAAATATGTCCAAACAAAACAGTCACACCAACACAATGATCAAACCTACATCACCATGCAACTACAACAACTCGATTGGATCCTCCATGCCCGAGCCATTCAGTGTAAGAGGGAAAGATATAACAAGGGAGATGACTAAAACTGGTCACGATACCATTGTAATCAAACCTACATTACAACAACATAACAACCCTCGACTGGATCCTCCATGCCCGAGTGTTTTAGCATAGTTTTTACAAAGAGATGAAAAGAGGCCAACTTCTATTAATCTAAAAGTCTCAAATCCAATACATAACCAAAGAACAGTTCTAGCATCAATGCATTACAAAATAGGGAGCTCTGCTCAATTAGTTGATAACCTTAACAAAATATTAAAACTAATTATTTATACTCAGAACAATTCGACACTACCAGGAGTGTGACCTAGCCACTACAATCAAAACTTTGCGTCAACGAATTCTTCTGTCATACTGAATGTGAATACCTTTGTCAAACAGGAGTTCATATCGACGTGGTTTTTGCAGGGAAATCTGTCCACAGGGGTACCATGAGTTGACAGTTCAGTCCCCACGGCCGGACCCTCCATGCCTTCCATTTATGGAGTGAGCTGAGGTTTCAACCACCAAACCTACCTTCCATTAAATGCCTTTCCTCGGAGATTGAATGAGACTTAATGCTTAGGGGTGAGGCCATGTAATGCTCTCAGATAAGATGCCACATAAACATGAGATTGCAGGTCTATCAAAAGAGTTTTAGATTTAGACCACTTTTAGGCCCACAATCCATCACATTTCGCCATGTAGCATTTTCTCCATACCATGGTTTCCATTGTGGGACCACTCAAGAAAAATATTTCCCTAGCATGTTGCGTCCCCACAATGGACTGTGGCCATAGGTCTGGCCCTGATCTGCAATCTCACGACACCCGCTAGATTTAGCGCCACTGTCAAGCTTAATCGCCCACCAACTTTAGGATCTGCCAAAAGTGTGCCTTGGGATGGGGTGCTACTTTTTGCACTAAGCAATAACAACTCTCGGAGGATTATTTGATGTGGAGGCCTGACATCACGATGCTGATATGTTGCGGACAGAGAGGTGACATGTGTCACTCAAAAACGGGCGGAAATCATGTCTAAATCGCTTGAAATGAGTGCCATGTGTCAGCGCTGGAAATATGCCACGTGTCTTTGTTGACGACTGCCACGAACTTGGTGCTCCAGGGCTCGGGCACAAGATATTTTTAATTTGGATCCTCTATGTGATTTTACCTGGATCTGGTGATCTGATGCCACGTGTCTTCTTGAATCGAACGATCGAGAATTATTTCAGGTCTCCGGACTCCGGGAAAATCAAATCTAAAATTTCCTCTGCCTTCAGCTTCTTTTACCTAGAGCTATGGATTTGAATATGCGTGGCCCTCCTGAGATCAAAGGCTGAGATCCCTTCATGGCTCCAGGCTTCAGACTTCTCAATAGTCAAACTTTATTTTCCCCAAGAAAATTCTCCAGAGCTTGGGATATGACGATGCGTGGCTCCTGGATTTGGACGGCTGAGATCAACTTCGGGTCTCCGGGCTCCAGGAAAATCGAAACTCGAATCTTGCTTACCTTCTGTGCTTTTACCCAGAGCTGTTGATTTATTGACGTGCATCCTCTTCAATCGACGGTTTTGCTCCTACTTCGGGAATCTGACCCCTTCAACCAGATCAACAACCCTTCTGCTTCCTTCTCGATCAATGATCGAGATCTCCTTCGGGTCTTCGAGCCTTTCCCCCTTCTCTTTCCTTTGGATCTCTAGATCTGGTGCCACGTGGGTCCTAGATTTGGATGACTAAGATCCATTTCGGGTCTCAGGGCTACAGAAAAATCAAATCTGAAACCTCGTCTTCCTCCATGTGTTTTTACCTGGAGCTATGGATCTGAGGACATGTGGATCTTGCTGATAAACAAATCAGATTCACTTTCATGCCTTCGATGCTTCGGGTTTTTGGGCCTTCGAGACTTCTGAATGTGAAACATGAAAAATATCTCGGAGCAAAAACTCCAAAGTGAATGATTTGCGGCTGTGTGTCCTCGCCAATGGATGATCCAGATTCACTTTGGGACTTCGGGCGCTTCGAGCCTTGGCTCTTTTCATGGTGCTATACTTCATGCAATTCTAAAACTCTGAATACCCAAGGGCTGCTAATCCAATCTTCACAGGGGATATCCACCGTCGCAAACTAGATTTGCCTGCTGCTTGTGCTTCAAGTCCGAAATAAACTGCTCTGAAAGTTGCGCTTCATGCTCAAGGCTGTGGCCTGTGTGAATAAGGACCTGGAAAATTTGGTTGTGGGCTGGGGAAACAAAGAGACCAATGAATGCAAAAAAAAGAGATGAGTGTTGTCCCTTGGGGAAAGCAGAAGGGCTTGGGGCTGAGACTCCTTTCGGGTAGGACATTAAGGGAAACCAGGGCGCACAAATGAACAAGGGCAAACAAAAAACAATTTTATTGGCCGAAGGGGGAATTCAAGACTCGGCCTGTGAAAAGGAGAGAGACATGGGAAATATATAGTATTAGGTATCCTCAACCAACCCATACAACTCTTGACAACCCTATGTGATAACACATCGATCAAGAGACATTGATGTATTCCCAACTATCGATGGCGAGAGAACCTACCACTAATGACTGCAAGCCTGGATGTACTCATAAGACTCTAGGTCTCGTTTATAGAATAGATGAGCTGAAGTCGATGGAAGGATACCCACTGAAAGGAGAGCATTAAGGCATCTCTCATCATTCAACACGAGGTACAAAGCAGGAGCTTCATGATTTGGAGGAAATCAGACGAAGAACATGTTCATGAACCAATGACCCTGTGTGTCTTTCGTGTGTGCCAAGTGCAAGAGGTACATGAAAAAGACCCTCTGAATAACAACCAATGAGTAAAACTACTGAAAAAGGCGAGGAAAACACCAATAAGGCTAATGAAATCCAATACACTACATGAATCCCAATGCATGAATAGATGTCTTGTCGTCGAACACAAGGGAAACCACCTAGTAAATGACCAATGATGAAATGTCGACTGCTGGGTTCAAGGTTACTTACCAATGATGAAAGTAGGACCAGGGTGTGTGATAGGACTACAATATCATGTGATTCTGAGACAAACTGAGGGTATGGACGACATGCAAATTCAAGATTTCTGAGGAATGGACGACACAAGTTGATAGAATTACTTTGAACAAGATCATGAGACATATGGAAGACTCCGACATCATAGAATCAATGATGAAACCATGAGATGCAAGATGCATCTTTGAAATTATCCATAGGGATTGGAAGAGTAACCAGTCGATAGAGAAAACTCTCTATAACGAGCTCAACTTCCTAAGGCTATGCTAAACCCAAAATTATGATGACAAATGGACTCAATAAATTTGTGCTCTGTTCAAATGAGACACGACTGCTGCCAATATAAGATAATACTCCTTTCCCGCCCGAATTTTTTTTTTCATAGACAAATGAATGCTATGATACAGAGGAGTAAATGAGTGTCGCAAGTAAGAAAAAATAGTTCCAGCAGTGGAACATACCTATGCCCAATGCAAGGAGATGCATGCGGGAGATGGACACTCGGGGGAATGTTCCCTCCCCGGTATAGGGTGTCAAATTGTGAAGGATATAAATGAGGCTCTGATTCTTTGAGGATGCAAAATTGTTGAGGCAAACAATTTATAACACAAAGAAAGAACCAACTATAGGCTCAGTACTACAAGCAAGGGCATGAGATGCAATCACAACTTAACGCCAAAAAATGTCCTTTTTCATGATCTTAGTCTACTTGGTGTGAAAAAGGGATAAACTTGTACCAAATAAATGTCCTTTCAAATCCAATTTACGAGTGTGAAAGAGACAAGTTCACTCGATGATCTTTTCTCTTTTTGAAAACGAGTTAGAAAAGAGATTAACTAAGACTCACAACCTTTCAAGTCCAATTTAACGAGTGTGAAAGGGAAAAATCACTCGACAACATTTTCACTTTTTAGATGATTCAAAAAAGAGATTAACTCAGACTCACTTGGGGGTTTCTAGGTGGCATGTCACGGGGGAGGCCAAGGCTCCCATGCTGGACTTCTGTGGAATGTCAGTATCTTACAAATAGCCGACATAAGCTTGGTAAAACCCAAAGCTCTCCAAGTCGAGGAGGATAAAGTGCTAGCGGAGGTTATCGCCTCTGTGATATATCGGATAATGTCTCTTACTGGAAGGACATAGGTGGAGGCATTGGATACCCCGCAAGACCGTCCCAATCGAAGGGAACTGTTGGTTGTGGAGCCTGATTATCTTCCCGATTCAGAGGTCTTGTGTTTTTCAGCCGTGTTTATACCCCATGAAGACTTTACACCCCATAAGTATGTACACTCTTCCACGTGGGGGAGTGCAGAGGGGGGTACCCCCTCTGTGGGGTCCGGGGGCGAAGCCCCTGAAGGAAAAATTGCCTTGTAAATATATATTGTAATTTCATTGTAAATCTAGACCGTTCATTATAAGGTCACAGATCTAACGGTAGAAATTATGTCAGGTTTTTTTTCCCTAGAAGGTAACCCTCTGTTATGAGGGAAATGTATTGCGGCTATGCAACATAACAAAGATTGTATTATGAGATGAGAGACTGTGAGAGAAAGAAGAGGAAGTTACAACAGGTTTGCTGTAGGTTGTATCCATTCATATGCTGGATAATAATAAAGGAAGGACTTGGAAATTTCTCTGGTGGACGTAGCCCACACTAGGTGAACCACGTAAATCTGTATCTCTATTGTATTGTGTATCTTCTGTGTTTTGTTTCCGCATTTGTTTTATTTATTTCTCCACGGTCTTTTTTTTCTAACAACTGGTATCAGAGCGAAAGGTAACTCGCAGGAAAAGAGGGTTCCTGGTTCGAGTGGGAGCAATGTTGGAAGATGGAAAGTTTAGGGTTGAGAAATTTAACGGCTAAAACTACCAGTTATGGAAGATGCAGGTGGAAGATTATTTATATAAGAAGGATATATTCCTACCATTGGGTGGAGTAACAAAGAAGCTGACTGCCATGAAGGACAAAGAATGGGAGATTCTTGACAGAAAGGCTCTAGGAACGATACAACTAAGCTTGGAAGCGTCGGTGGATTTTAATATTTCGAAAGAAAAGACAATGAAGGATCTGATGGATGCATTGGCTAAACTGTATGAAAAACCCTCGGCGTCCAATACGGTATTTCTAATGAAGAGATTATTTAATATGAAGATGTCAGAAGGTGGGTTTGTTGCAGATCATTTAAATGAATCTAATACGGTTACTAATCAACTAAGTTATGTAAAAGTGGACTTTGATGATGAGGTTAGGGATCTTATAATATTGTGCTCATTGCTAGAAAGATGGAATGGCTTGGTCATGGCTGTAAGTAAATCTGTCTCTGGTTCAAATACTTTAAAATTTGATGATGTTTTTGGTGTTATCCTTAGTGAGTAAATGCGACGGAAAAGCACAGGTGAGACATCAGGTAATGTGTTGAACATGTAGAATAGGGGAAGACAAAAGGATAGAGGAAAGGGCTCAGGGAATCGCAGGAATTCTAGGAAGGGAAGATCCAAATTCAGACTTGGAAAGATAGAGTGCTGGAATTGTGGGAAGAAAGAACATCTGAAGAAAGATGGCAGAGCTCCAAAGAAACAAAGAGATGAACAACAAGAGAGAAATTAGGAAGCAAATGTAACAGGTGATGTGTTACAAGATGCTTTGATTCTTTCTATAGATAATATTTTTGAGTCTTGGGTAGTATATTCAGGGGCTTCATTTCATGTCACACCCCATAGGAAACATTTTCTAGATTATGTTCAAGGTGATTTTGGACAGGTTCATTTGGGTGATGATGCACCATGAAAAATTGTTGGAATGGGAAAGGTAAAAATAAAGACATGCACTGGAAACCAATGGTTGTTGATAGAGGTAAGACATGTTCCAGATTCAAGAAAAAATATAATTTCAACAGGGCAGTCGGAAAGTGAAGGTTGTATATCCGTATTTACAGATAAGATGTGGAAGGTCATCAAAGGATCACTGGTGATAGAAAAAGGAGAGAAGGTAGGTACATTGTATTTATGTACTGGTAATACTGACTCTTCTATCTCTTTAGATTCTACAGGAGTGGATACAAAACTGTGGCATCATGGTCCGGGACACATGAGTGAGAAGGGTATGCAAATACTTCACAAAAGAAATTTGTTTCCAGATCTTAAACAAATTGATTTGGACTTCTGTGAGCATTGTGTTTATGGAAAACAAAAGAGAGTCAGATTTCTCAGAGTCAGAAAAGAAAAGAAGAATGAAAGGTTAGAGCTTGTGCATACATATGTATGGGGACCAACTCAAGTATCATCTCTTGGTGGCTCTTGCTATTATGTTACTTTTATTGATGATGCAACTAGACAAACTTGGGTTTATTGCATTCGACAAAAATCTGATGTTTTTGATACTTTTAAGAAATAGAAAGATTTAGTTGAAAATGAGATAGGAAAAAGTTTGAAGTGTCTCAGATCAGATAATGGAGGTGAATATTGCAGCAAGGAGTTTGATGATTACTGTTCATACCATGGGATTCATAGAGAGAATATAGTTCCAAGAACAACACAAGAAAATGGTGTGTCAGAAAGGATGAACATGACAATCATGGAGTATGAAAGGAGTATGAGATTGCATGCTGGCTTGCCCTTACAGTTATGGGCAGATGCTATAGATACTGTTGTTTACTTAATAAATAGAGGACCTTCAATCTCTTTGGATGGTAGAATTATAGAGGAGGAATGGATAGGAAAAAAAGGTAAACTATTCTTTTTTGAAAACTTTCGGTTGTAAAGCATTTGTCCATATTGATAAAGAAAATAGAACAAAGCTTGAGTCTAAATCCAAGAAGTGTACCTTTATTGGATACAGTGTTGATGATTTTGGTTATCGATTATGGGATTATGAAAATAACAAAATCATTAGGAGTAGAGATGTCATATTCAATGAGAAGGTCATGTACAAAGATTAGTTGCAGGGAAATAAACAGGAAGAAGAAAAACAATAATACACAGTGCTTGATGAGATCACTGAAAAAGAAATTCCAAAGGAACCTGAAAATCAAAATGTACAACAACAGGAGCAACAGGTACCTCAAACACCTGCAAGTATTGTTAGAAGATCTACCAGGTTAAGTATAAGCCCTGAACGATACTCTCCTTCATTGTATTATTTATTGTTGACTGATTCTGGTGAACCAGAATGTTATGAAGAGGCAATGCAGGTAGACACCAAAAA
>JZKD02S2162056.1:170719-213932 GCA_000966675.3 Picea glauca
GATGATAATGAAAACTCAGTATAAACTCGTAAGGTCAACTAGTAGTCAAAGTGCACACCAAAAATAATCAAACGCCCAATATTCACACAAATGGGGTAAAGTGGCTGAAAGGGGACTCCCTCCCTAAAGAAAGTATGTCTCTCCCAAGAGGGGCCCGAGACTCCCTGCTAAATATCGAAGGTAACATAATTAGTTATAAGGGCCCTTGTGGGCTTAACAACTAGTTGGTCAAACCCCCCTGGAGAGGTAATCCTCCATAAAGACTGTGTGCTGTCCGACCCTTATCTGACCCAGGGTACCTGCATAATAACCCCTTCAAGTAACCTATGCGGAACCTAAGTCAAGAAACTAAGAAACCAATGTATAACCGATGCACATGCGAGCAATCGTAAGTCAGGTCCACCGTATGGGCAAGGTAGCAAAGCTCGAAACCTTGAAATCACCGCCTCTCACGGAGGTAAGGGTACTAGCAAGATCCCCAGATATGAATAGATCCCCAGAAATATCTCTGATGCTAAGAAGGTATCGGGGGGATATCCCTTCAACCAACCTCACGCGACCTCATGATTAACTCCGGTGTAAGTGAAGCCTCCTAATATTACTGATTATACAATGGATTTCTCCACTCCCTTTGTTAGACACATATGTTGATTTAATAGCCTTGGAGAAGTTTACTCACAAAATCCTATTCCAAGGCACTAAATCCTAGGCTAGTTTGTGCACCTTAGAAAATAAAATCGTGACTAATCAATTTTAAATTATAGCGTTAATTTTAATGGTCATGCTTACTCAAAAAGGTATGGTAGTGAAACTCATGATGTTATGACTCAACAAGTAAATTAAATATGAATACATTGCAAAGTCCTAACCTCAATTTTCAATGAATGATATGCTTCTTAAAACAATGCAATTTTCAATTTCAACTTTGTAATCCTGAATAAAAACGCAATATTTCTATACATGCACTAAGCTAAATGACAAAGACTCAAAAGATCAAAATTCCAAGCAATGCAAAATGCGTAATATTTTTGTATTTTCAATATAAGAAAACTGAAAATGCATGGAATGGACAACATCTTGATATATAAAAACTCTACTGTGTATAGAAAGAGAAAACTCAAGTAGGATACCAAGGAGAAAAACACCCAGCCCAATGTACAAGGACAATCAAAATGAAAAGATGACGAGAAAGACTCCGCCCAAAAATTCAACCAAAGAAAGGCTTCTTGTCATCCCACAGACACTTAACAGTCACTACAGAGACCCAAGAAGACTCAACAATGATCAAAACCTACCCAGAAACCACCAAACCCAACAAAAACCAAAAGAGGTTGATGTACATGACTGTTCAGGGAAACGACACATATGTACACAACTTGAAAAAGGACAACACGCGTATATATGCGACTGTCAAGAAAAATCCCGTGTATATGTTTCAAAAACAAAGCTAGGCAAAGGAGAAGGATGAAAGACTCAGAACCAGAGTGAACAGAGGATGTCAAGCAATGATACGACAAAAAATGAAATAGGAACGAGAGAAATATAAGGAGAAAAACACTCCAAACCCTAAGAAAGAAAATTCAATCCCCAATATGGTCACCAATTCTGTTACGAGGAAAATCTCTCTATGGCTAGGGTAAACCACAACAGACGAAATGACTGCATAAATCAACTCTATTCTCAAGTATGCTATATAAAAAAATATGCTAGCAAGACAAGATAAAAGTCCTACCTCGTCCAGACGTTCGATGAATTCCACCATTGAGCACTTGACCCAAAACAATATACCTACAACTAGTCCTCAACAACCAAGCAAAGCAAGCATATGGTGATAATATATGATGTTAGCACATTCAATAGCATAATCCATTAATATACATAACAAATACGCACATGGAATAATAATTCAAATATTTGAAAGATATCAATTAGACGGGAAAATAGTATTTCTATTAATATATGATCAACACAAGTGAAAAAGTTACAAACTTCCGTGTTGGCACGGTTCAAAACCGAGAAACTAAGTTCCTTCCAGTTGGGCCTCCACCACTTCAATCCTCCACCAAAGGAAAGCTCATAGAAGAGAGACATTGAAGTTCTCAATCAATAATGGAAGAGCTTGGGGCTGAACAATGTGTTCAGACTTAAAGGACAAAGGGATGCAGTCTCAATATGAAGTGAATAATTTCTCCAGAGTAACTTTGCTCTCAAAGTTTAATTCTTTCTCCTCCTTTTCACAGCTCGGATCTAGCCCATTTATAGCCTTCAAATGGAACTGAAGGGACGAGTCGAAAAATTTCCAGTATATGGAAGGCCAAGGATCATTGATTTCCTGTCGTGACATGGAAACTTGACACCATTTTTCATTTTTGGGCACAAATCCTAATGTACGCGGGATGTAGTGGTGCAGTATGCATATACACATGCTGTATAGTAGGCAAGGTGAGTACATGTGGAAAAAATGTATTTTTTTAGCTCTGGGATTTGCAAAAAGGGATGAAAAGTCTGCATAGGGAAATGGAAAAAGGCCCTCTATGCAAGATTGCATAGGGTGAGGCAAATATTGCTATAACAACATCTCCATCATACCTTTACAAAGTTTCCTAGATTCATCTAGATTTGTATCTCCCACTTGAGGACTTATTTTTATTTCCTTCTTGGGAGCATTCTCTTACAAATACAACATATGTGCTCTGGATTTCCATGTTTTTTCACCTCATCTCCTCCAATAATAAGGATGAGACCACATCATCGAAACTCAAAGTAGTTGCATTACTACCAATGGCCAAAACCAAACTATCCCATGATTTTGGTAAAGAGTACAATAAATTGATTCACATATCTTCATCGTAAATCTTAATATCAATAGACAATAATTGAATTACCATGGTGTTGAAGGCATTTAGATGCTCTGTTATTGAGTCTCCATCTTTCATCCTTATGTTGTATAGTTTCTTCCACAGGAAAATTTTGTTTGCCAGGGACCTAGAATGATACAAAGCCCCTAAATTATTCCATAATTCCTTGGTTGTATCTTCCCGTGACACATTTAGTAATGATGAATCTAAGAGACACAACCAGATTGTGCTCTTTTCCTTCCGATCTAACTTTGTCTAGTCTTCTATTGACATTCCCATAGGTAAAATACCTAAATCTATAATGACCTATTGATCTTTTTCTACCAAAATATCTTTCATATTGAGCTTCCGCAACTCAAAACTTTGCCCATAAATTGTTTTTCTCTCTACTTTTGAACTACTCAACATTTATTTTCACCACAAGAATCGATACCAGAAATCTCCCATTGCTACAAGGTTTATCATAGACCTGAAACAAACCCTTATCCATAAAGGCATCCCCCATAATCCAATAACTGATATGATACCAAATGTAAGTTTTAAACCTTTTACATTAATGAAATGCATGCACATATTCTTAACACAGAAAAGAAAACGATTGCAATCACAAATATACACAAAGATTCACCCTGGAAACCCAACCGAGAAAAATAACAACATGTTTCAGAGCCACACCTCTAATTCTATTCATCATCAACTTCATTGTTTACAATACAATATATAGGATCCTGCGACATCCAAAAAACCCCTAATCCATTGACCTGGATTAGATTACAACCTTAATTCCTTAACTAGAATTAGAAAAGAATAGGATGAAATACCATGCACCACTAAACCACCAAAGGTGAAAAACATTCCCCACCAAAGGTGAAATACTACCTAAAAATTTGGCGAATAATCCTAATTTTTTTTTTCGGGAGTTTTGCCCCAGAAACCCCTAACATGGGGACCCATAGTCATGCAAATATTATAACACATACCCAACATAAAACATTAGGAAACATAGAACAAAGGAATATTTGAAAACCAACTTGTTGGTGTACTTTCTCTTATAAAAGAAAGAAAAGAAAAGAAAAGAAAAGAAAAATGAAGTAGCAACAATTAAAGACTTGACGACATGATGCAACAATCCATGATGCTGTAGACTGCTAGTTTGTAGAAACTTTATGTTGTTGAGTTCTAAACATGCTACTGATGAATTCCAAACTATTAACAACTTCATACTCGTTGTAGACTACTTTATAATGATGGTGTCAACATTATATGTAATATTATGACTTATTTTCACTCCAATGCTACTCTTCACTAGGTAACTTAGGTATTGACGTTAACTTTCTCCTTGTATTTTTATTAAATTTCATCATTTTCAAGGTATTGCTAGTTATACTCTCTTGGCTATAATAGGTCCATTCGTCCATTTTTCATCTCACTCTATCCTTTTCATTTCCATTTTCCCTAGTCTTTTTTCACCCATCCTCCCTCAACCCATTTCCTATTCTTTGAGGGTGACCAAGATCTTTAGTTGGGGGAGTGATGTGACACTTCACATCATTAGTGAGGCACATGCTGATGAAATATCTGCTGTCATAAGTTTTTGTGACAATTTTGTTTTATAACACATCATGCATATAACCATTTTTCAACAACATTTTTCTTAAGAAGCACTTTTAGTAGGACACCAACAATAATGTTAGTGTTCAAGCACAGAGGGGCTTTCACAGTGCAACATATTAGATATTTTTTTCGGGATTAACTGCGTAGTGTAAGTCATTAATCTATGACCCATATCCATGAGTATTAGTCTCAACTGACCAATAATTCTCATGATTTGAATAGTCCACTTAGCACTCATTGCATTGGGTGATGCTCACAGGGGTGAAGAAATGGGATTGAAACCAATGCAATGAATCACATAGCATCAATCATCACTTCTGAGGCTTGCACCTGGTAACCGGGACTTCCCAGGTGGTCACCCATCCCAAGACACCTCTCGATCAAGTACGCTTAACTGTGGATTTTTCCCCACAATCAAGCCCACTTAGCTTGCTACCCCATTTGCAAAACCTTAGCAAGTATTGTGCCTTATGAACTATCTAGTTAGAGCTCCCTTCACTCTTATTATTTAAGCACAGAGGGGCTTCCGCAGTGCAACATATTAGATATTATTTTCGGGTTTAAATGCGTAGTTTAAGTCATTAATCTATGACCCATATCCATGAGTATTAGTCTCAATTGACCAATAATTCTCATGATTTGAATAGTCCACTTAGCACTCATTGCATCGGGTGATGCTCACAAGGGTGAAGAAATGGGATTGAAACCAACGAAATGAATTGCATAGCATCAATCATCACTTCTGAGGCTTTCACACGGTAACCAAGACTTCCCAGGTGATCACCCATCCCAAGACGCCTCTTGATCAAGCACACTTAACTGTGGAGTTTTCCCCACAATCAAGCCCACTTAGCTTGCTACCCCATTTGCAAAACCTTAGCAAGTATTGTGCCTTATGAACTATCCAGTTAGAGCTCCCTTCACTCTTATTATTTAAGCATAGATGGGCTTCTGTAGTGCAGCATATTAGATATTATTTTTGGGATTAACTGTGTAGTGTAAGTCATTAATCTATGATCCATATCCATGAGTATTAGTCTCAACTGACCAATAATTCTCATGACTTGAATAGTCCAATTAACACTCATTGCATCGGGTGATGCTCACTGGGGTGAAGAAAGGGGATTGAAACCAACAAAATGAATCACATAGCATCAATCATCACTTCCAGGGCTTGCACCCGGTAACCAAGACTTCCCAGGTGGTCACCCATCCCAAGACGCCTCTCGATCAAGCGCGTTCAACTGTGGAGTTTTCTCCACAATCAAGCCCACTTAGCTTGCTACCCCATTTTCAAAACCTTAGCAAGTATTGTGCCTTATGAACTATCCAGTTAGATCTCCCTTCGCTCTTATTATTTAAGCACAGAGGGGCTTCTGCAGTGAAACATATTAGATATTATTTTCGGGATTAATTGCGTAGTTTAAGTCATTAATCTATGACCCATATCCATGAGTATTAGTCTCAACTAACCAATAATTCTCATGATTTGAGAATAGTCCACTTAGCACTCATTGCTAGTTAGTGTTATTTTCTAGTAGAATCTTAGTTGTGGAGTCTACAACATTATTTTACAATAGAAAAAAAACAACACTGCTTTAAGCACTCTACAACATATTTGCAAAACTTTGTTGCAATGTTTTCATAACTCCACAACACTATTTTTCAAGATCATGAAATTTATTTGGGGTGTTGCTTTAAAAAAATGGTCTATCCACATGTAGAATGTTTTTCAAGGTTTGCAATGACACACATTTTAGGGAAAAATACCTAGTAACTTAGGGTGAATTACTAACATAGTAACATGAAAATGACTAACTTCCATCCAAAATCAATTGGTTACAAGTATAATTACCAAGAATGAGAGAAAGGAAGAAAGCTAGGGATTAAGAAAATAACCTTCTTTACATTCTTTGTATGAAATTCTCAATGTCTCATGATATTCCAATCCATTCTTCAAGCCCACACAAAAAAATAACAACCAACCTTTCTCAAACCAGCATAGGCATACTGGAATAAATCATGATAAAAATAATGAATGATGACATGGATTTATAATAAATTGATTCTAACTAACTATTAGGAAATTAATTCAACATCAAACTATAAATTGAAGGAAAAACATTAAACACATTGCAATATAATTTGGGGGAGGGAAATAAGAGAGAACTCCATAAATTTATTGATAATGAACAACAAATAAATACTGTACTTAATTGTTGTTGTATACACCTTCATCACTTGGGTCCAGGTTCCTCCTACATAGACCACTTATCTGCTTTTTCTTCACCTACACTCTCCAAATTTTCCATGGATGGGAAAACCTTTGAGATTTTTTAACCCAACTCAAAGATATAAATCAATTTAGAACTAGGGGGATACAGAGAGAGGAAAGCAATTAAAATCTAGGGTTGCTCCTTTGATATTTCCTCCAACATAACCTTGCTCATTGGTTTATTCTTCCTCCTTATCCCAACCAATAACCCTTATTTATATCAATAAATTATGGTTAAGATAGTTGAGGGTGGAAGTTAGGTCTTACACATGTGTATGAATCCTGTGACTTCCACTCTAAAGTGCACATTTAGTGTGCGTTTATTATTTTTTACTTTTTTTTAGAATGTGTCCACATGTTTCCTTAAGACAAGTTGTGGGTAGCCTATGAGTTTTCTAAAGATAGCTCATGGGCATGTCATAAATGTAGGAGAAACACCTTTAAAGAAGAATAAAAAGGGGAATTAATGACGTATAAGTGGCCAATGAGATTCTTCTAGTCAAAGGAAAACAAATACATCTATAACATATTCCTCCTAATGTATGACTTTAGAAGTGAAGATTATGACCGAAATACATTATAATAGCGCAGAGAAAATATACAAGTGAAACTAAGTGGGGCTCAACAGACCCAAGATTTGAAAGATACCTACAAGAAAAAACTAAAGTATTAGATAAATCTCTACCCCGAGGAAGACATACCCATGCTCAAGTGGAAACAAGCATGGATTCCAATCAAGTACAGTTCAGATCCGTGAAGCATGTACATCAAATGTAGAACCATGACCATGAAGGAATACATGGTGGATCCATGTCAAAATGATATTGTTGGCACAATAAAATAAATAGTGGAATTATATCTCAATATATATTAGGAGAACAACTGGAACTTTGTCAAGTAGAAAATGGTCATCTGAAAAGTACCAATGTCATAGGGATAGGTGGCAATGCATAACTTAGGTAGTGGCAAAAAGGAATCTACAATGGCCCAATATATTTAATCCAAATCCATTGATTGTACAAATATACTTCATGTGATTAAATGTTTCAAAGTTGAACATCGTAGAAACCCTTTGATCATCAGTCATTGATGGATACCACTAACATATGCAAGGAAACCCATCGATAATGATAATGGGAACCAATGTACATAGTACATTCTAGCAAGTGTGAATATATGTATTGATGTTGAACACTCAATGTAGAATCCATAGATTATAAGTCATTTATGTATACCCATTGTTAACAGTGAGGGAACCTACCACTGATGACTGCAAGATCCAAGGTATTATAAAAGTATCTAAACCTTGTTCCTAGAAAAAATGAGTTGATATTGATAGGAAGATATCTTCTAGAAGGAGAGCATTAATGCATCTCTCATCAACCACCATGAGAAAGTATCAAGAACATGATATGTTTTGAAGGTCTTGGAAAATGACTAAAAAGAACATTCCACAAAGAACATCTTCCAAATGCATTGGATGTAATGGAACATGAGAAAGAACCTCTTAGAAACAATTAATAGTGAAAATTACTAACATAGGTGATGAATTCCACCAATAAGGAAAATGGAATATAATGTATAACACAAATCCAAAGACTTGAATAGAGGTAGAGGTCTTTCCATTGAACACATGGGAAACTGCTCAGTTAGTGACCAATGATGAGATGCCATTTACCCAACACAAGATAACCTTCGAATGATGAAAGTGAGCCTTAGGGTGAAACCTACACTAAATGTACCCCCATAGTAAATGTACTGTAGTCGATAAGAGAAAGACCTGATAATGAGAAGGAAATGATGAATCTTCCACACTAGTGTGAGTAAAAAATGGTAATGATAATGAACCGAGAACAACATGATAACAAGGAAGGATGACTTGGAAAATTAATAAATTTGAGAAATGTTTAACTTAGTCTAAATATATCCCTTGAACATAAACATGACACAATGGTGATTTGAGCAACAAATGACACCAAAATGTCCAATGATATGAATCATCAATGTAGGTGGCATTGAGGCCATCTCCATAATGATTGGAAGAGTAACCAACCTAAGGAGCATTAAACTCATAATCATGGTATAGCTCCTAAGGCAATACCAAAAAACCAAATTGTGAAGGACTGGTGCAAAACAAGTGCTTTAAACAAGGAAAACATGATTAGATTACTGCTTCAGATATTGAAATTATCAAGATATTGATTCTTTTCCCTTTCTCTTTTTATAAATATTAGAATTTGTTTTGTTTTTTTCATATTAGAAAATCCAAAAAAATAAAATAAAATAACGCCATATTAAAATGGAAGAAATGAGTGTCACAAGGAATCCGACTATGTCCTAAGCACACATAATATAATTATGTAAAGCAAAAAAAAAAGATAATGGGTAGGAGAGGGATTCTCATAATCACGTTTCTTCCAATGATATATTACAAAATGAAAATATAGTTATGCAAATGATGAGAAACCGAATTAATGCAATGGCAGTAAGAAAGCTACAATGAAGTACTAAGCATGAGTGTGCAAGTAGAGGTGAGTAAGGTGAATGCATAACAAACAAAATAAATGAGAGCCCATAAAGAATTAGCAAAAATAAAGTAAGAGAGAATCATGTAGGTTCAATATTGAAGACATGGCAGGACTAATACGACTCCAAGCCTATGAGAAAACTTAGCATGGACATCAAAATACAAGCAAGGTGCTAACCGAGGTAGGCTATGATAGGTAGGCTCTAACACATAAGTCACGACAAATGAAAACAAAATAATGGTTTAAATTTCACAACTTAGTGGGGTTCAACCCTAGTAAAAAAATGACAAAGAAAGGATGAGAATGCAAAGAAAAATTGCAACACCTATTCCCATATTCCAATCAAGAATGCTTTACCTCAAAATATCATCCAAGTGGTTGTCAAAAACACCATATAAAACCATTTTCTATATTCCATAGATATAAAATCAACTGAAAAAACAATTCCTCAGGGTTAAATGCATCAATACCCAAAATATGGAAGAAAAACAAAGTAAAACGATACATTGTGTTAGAAAATATTGCAAAAAATGTCTATAAATATGAAATAAAAAACAATTTACTTTTGCCATTTCAATTTAGAATTCAAACCTTTGTTAAAAAACCACATGTTACCTTGGGATTCAATTTAGATCCTAGAAACATCCATCAACTGAATTGAGTGTTGTCACTTCCAGGTAGTTCCTCTTACATCCTCTTTCATTTGTGTGGTTTAGTTTTTTAAGTTTCTAACTTTTTAGCTAATGGGGACCCGTTTTAAAAATGTGGGTTACACAATTTTGATGTCAAGGGACTAAAGAGTCCCCAACACCAATATCTCGACCTCCCGTGGGGCTAGGCAGGAAGAGACGAGAATGTCGCCCTAGATTTAGAGCCCCAACAAGAAAACACATTAGACTCCAAGCTAAATCTCCTCTAACCTAAAGTCCAAGCATGAATTCCCTTTTGCTTTGTATTTTTATAATATTTAATTTTTATGCATTTTATAATTTATGATTTTTATGCTTTTGTGTATGAGTTCATAAAGTTGAAATAACAAAGTTAAATAAAAAATTAAAAGAAATCAAACAACTAAAGAAAAATATGTACAAGATAACCCTAACTTAAAAATATTTTTGAATTTATTTTGTAAGAATGTAAACTAAGATGAAACTAATGAAGAGTTAATGTAAATATGTTAGTGCTAAAGTGAAACAATTAAAAGAAAATCATATTAAACAAGAAATTAGTTTGAAGACTACAAAAATAAATTATAGTAACACTGTAGTGATGCACTATTTTTATTTATTTTCTTTTTAAGTTAAAATGTAGTAAATAATAAGAGAACTAAAACGATAAAGTAAGTAAAGAAAATAAACGGAAGTTTGTACATTTTAAAACAAGCTAATAAAAATCAAATGAAATAAACTTATATACATAATTTTACAAAAGTAATAAACTCATTAGTGAGTTTTATTTTATTTTTAAAATTTTTAAGTGTTGTATTAAGAAAAAGATGAAGAAAATTGAGATTTAAAGAAAATAAATAAATAAACATTTATGAGCTCAAAAGTTTTTGATCTTTATTTAAAAGTGATCCCTACATCATTCTTGAATTCTCTAGAATTTACAGGTCTCTGCGTAGACTTGGGCCAGGTATTTAGCCTTTAGCCATTCTAGAACAAAGTTACAATATAACGACCAAGAGCAAAAGAAGAAGAAAGCTGAGCCAAAATGGAATTGAGCAATGGTGGTGATAACACAAGGTGAGAACCTACATATTAGAAACTAATTAGCACTGAATAAAATCAGACCTAAATACAACAAACTGACAAGTAAACCATTCACCTTACGAGAAACAACAAATCTCATCCTCGAATGTAGATAACAAGAATCAACTTGCTAAGGTTTAGAGAAACTGCAAGCTAGGGTTTGGCATTTGCGGCCATAACAGAGGACAACATGAGTACCAAATGGGGGGGGGGGGGAAAGAGATCCCCCTCACAAAAAGATGTAGGGGGGCAGGGGGGGAGGGGGCAAAGGGATAGGATTCAAGGGACCAAAGACAAGCACCCCACGATCAGACCCAGAAAAAAATCAGGAAACGGACCAGGGAAAAAGCGAGTGCATGGGGGAAGAAGCCAAAGAAACTGAGAGTGTTGCGCAAGACACAATCAAGACCAATGGGGTAGAAGGGCGCAACCTGTGTAAACCTAAAACAACAAAGATACCCAAGGTAATCCTAGAGGATCCGTAAATGCAAATCTATAGGGACTAGATGAAGATGCATGCGCTAATTTGCAAGTTTATGTGTTTGTAGCCCACAGAAAGAATGTTGCACAACTGGATTAAATATCACTGGAAGCCAAGCGGGGAAGTGGAACTCCATCTGGGTTTGAAAGGTTTCTTCACATATGTATTCATGAACCTGGAAGATAGAGATATGTTCTTTGAGGGGGGCCATACTTCCACGCCTTAACAGGGCTGTACATGCGACCTTGGAAGGAAAAATTCTCCCCAGAAAAAGAGACTTTCAAGAATCTACCGGTCTGGATGAGATTTTACTCCTTACTGGTATATTACTAGCTACCCTCTACCTTCGAAGCAATAGGGAACAAACTAGGAAAATATGTGAAGACTTCAGAAGCCACTCTAAAAGGAAGATATACATCCTACGCAAGAATCTGCATAGAGATGGATGTATCAAGAGCACTCCTAGAAGCCATAAGTCTGGAATTCAGGGATGAGGAATGGATCCAAAACATAGACTACAAGAAGATCTACTTCAGATGCATAATATGTCACGAACATGGACACCTAATCAGAGAATGTCCTCTCAATAAAAAACATGAAGCAAAAAGAACCAAACCACAACAGGATGAGGATGGGTTTATAAAGTCGAACCACATAAACAAAGCTAACAAGAAACAAAGTAAAACCCCAACAGGGAGAAACCTGGAGGCCCAAAATAGAACAAAAGGATGGGACAAAACCAACAAAGGGGCATAAGGCATAAAGGAATCAACAAAAGCTCAAGAAGTCAAAGAACAAGCAACAAATGAGACCACAGACAACCCAAGTAACAAGAAGGAACATGGGAGTGGCACAACTCCTATGGATGAAGAAACCAAAGACAACAACACCCCCATGCAAGAAGCAGAGGGAGATGTAGACATGACCCTAAGCGAAGTAGGTACATAAGACCCTGATCTCAAAGAACTTGTGGAAAGGGAAGGGATAGATCTCCCAAACATACTAGAGCAATGGAAAAGGCAGGGAGTAGACAACATACCAACAAATAAACTGGACCGCATCCAATACCTATTCCTCCTAAGGGAGGAAGCCAAATCTAGAGGGCTCAAGCGGACACACAGGGAGATAGGACACCTAGGAATAAAAACAGATGAGGAACAACCACAACTCTCACCCAAGCAGACAATGAGGAAAAAAGGTAGGAAATCAAACAACGTATCCCTACAAGAGCTTGGAGCGCTACTGATAAACTCAGGTAAGATCAAGAAACTTTTTCCCAACTCACCCCACATGTTTAAATGAAGGTTATAACATGGAATATAAGAGGCGTAAACAACCCATGAAGGCAAAGAATCCTCAAAAGTAGACTTAGGAAGGAACAATCAGATCTCTATTTCATTCAAGAGACAAAATGCACTACAGACAAAATGGAAGCAATCAACAAACAACAATGGAGCAAGTACAAGATGGTGGCTGTCGGATGCCATCAGATGGCAGGATGCATTCTCAACTTGTGGAACCCACAAGTTTTGAGCCTAATAGCAACCGAAGCTACCAAGAACACACTCATGGTTAGCATGAAAATCATTGGTAACATGAAGGTGATTCTATGCACCAATGTGTATGGACCCCAGGTGTCAGAGGAAAAGAGAAATATGATACGAGACCTAGAATACCTTAAAACCTGATCCAACAACCTCCAATGGATCCCGGCAGGGGACTTCAATATCATCACGTCACTTGTGAAGAAAAAAGGAGGTACAAGCAGATTGGATAGGGATGCAGAAGATTTCTCAATGTTCACAGACACAGCGGAGATGGTGGACATCAAAACTAATAATGGACAGTTCACCTGGAACAATAAATGGATGAACCAATATCAGGTAACGACAAGACTAGACAGATTCTTAGTATCAGAATATATTGTTATGCAGGGGATAACCTTAGAATGCAACATCCTTCCTTGGGGAGGGTCTGATCACTGGCCAATCCAACTGGAAGCAGGCTTCCGAACCACACCGAAGAATAGACCCTTCAGATTTGAGAAATTTTGGATCAAACAACCCACTTTCAAGGAAAAAATCAAACAGTGGTGGCGGGAGGAACAACCAGAGCAAGGGACAAGGATGTTCAAACTCTATAAGAAACTAAAATACATCAAATATAATCTCAAGGAGTGGAACAAGGAAATATTTGGAAATATAAACCAAGGGAAAAGAAACGTTGAAGACAAAATGAGAAAACTCCAGGAAATATGCATAGCTGAGGGCTATACAGAGGATCGGAAGAAGAAAGATATCCAGATGACCTAGGAATGGGAAGCTAGATGCTAGTAGGAGGAAACTCTTTGGCAACAAAAGTCCCGAATTAGATGGCTAATAGAAGGAGAGCAGGACACTAAATTTTTTCATAGAACAACCATTTACAGAAGAGCCCACAACAAAATCCTGAAAAATTAAGGATCAGGATGGGATCAATAGAGAATATCACAAGGAGATCGAAACTACTTTGTTAAATCACTTCCATGGGATAGCCCAGGAACCCAACAAAGACAGAACGGAGGCCATCCAAAGGATAACCCAACACATCCCCCATCTAGTCACCGAGGAACAAAATAACAACCTAAATAAACTCATTGCTGAGGAGGAAATTGACCAAGTGATCCAGGAAATGCCCAATGGGAAATCCCCAGGTCCAGATGGATTCACAATGGAGTTTTTCAAAGCTTGTTGGGAAGTGGTCAAACATGACGTTTATTGGGTGGTGGAGGACTCTAAAAGGTGAACCTCCATTCTAAAAGCACTAAATGCTACAATGATTACTCTAATTCCCAAAGAAAATGAAGTCAAAACCCCCGATCGGTACATGCCTATATCTCTATGCAATGTGGTTTATAAGATAATATCCAAAGTCATAGGCAATAGATTGAAACCACTCCTACCCACACTAATATCTCAAGAATAGGCAAGCTTCGTGGAAGGAAGACAAATAATGGACAACATCATCCATGCTCACGAGCTAATGCACACCCTAAAAACTCAGAGGAGAGGGGGAATGATAATACAACTGGGCCTAGCAAAATCTTATGAAAAAATTAACTGGCACTATATGGTCAAGATTCTGGAAGCCTTTGGTTTCTCCCAACACTGGATCAGCTGGATAGTCAGCCTTGTGTCCATGACAAGTTACTTGCTCCTAATAAATGGAGCCCCAGCCAAACCTTTCTGTCCCACAAGAGGCATTAGACAAGGAGACCCGCTGTCCCCCTTCCTGTTCATTCTGATGATGGAAGGTCTCAGTCAAAGTATAAAAAGTGCAACAACTGCAGGAGAAATAACAAGCATCAAAACTTTCGAAAACTTCCCTACTTCCACACATCAACAGTTCGTGGATGATACCTTACTCCATGGCATACCCACGGTCAAGGAAGAAAAATCCTACAAAATAATCCTAGAAGATTTTGGGGAAGCCTCGGGTGCAGAGATCAACCAATCCAAATCTATGATCTTTTTTTTCAACACCAACCTTGCAATCCAAAGAAATCTGGCCAATATTTTGGGCTTTGAATGCAAATCACTCCCAACCAAGTACTTGGGCATCCCCCTGACAGACATAGCATACAAAATGTCAACTTGGGAGGGAGTGATCAACAATTTACAGGAGAGGGTGAAAAATTGGACGTACAGATCCCTCAACCTAGAGGGAAGACTCATTTTGACCAAATCAGTTCTGCAAGCAATTCCAACCTTTATGATGTCCGTTTTTCCAACCCCCAAGGGGATACTACAAAAAATAAGAACCATCCAAAGAGACTTCCTGTGGTGAGGAGCGGAAACAAAGAAAAAATGGGCCTTGGTGGCATGGGAGAAGGTATGTAAACCAAAAAGAAAAGGAGGCCTGGGGCTACAAGACCCGCAAGTAACCAATGATGCCTACGAGGTGAAACTCTGGTGGCGATGGGTCAAAGAAACTACTACACCATGGGTAAACCTATGGAAGGCAAAGTATGCCCCAGACATAAACGACTAGGATATAATTCTCTTTAGGGGCAACAGGGAGGGATCAACCATATGGAACCTAGCATGGCACAACAAAGCCTGGATATAGACACACAACTTTTGGGAAGTAAGGAATGGTAGAACATCTAGATTCTGGGAGGAAGCCTGGCAACAGGAACCTAGAATGGAAAATCAGGACATGGAGGAACTCCAACAAGAGATGACCGCACAAGGTAAAACTAGAGTCTACCACTACTGGAAACAAGAAACAGATCGCAATAGATGGAGAATTTGGGACACTCTCAATCCACAAAATAGAGACCGAACCACAACAAGCGTAAAAGAGGTGGAGGAGGAACTAGGGAGAAGGAAAATTACAGTCTCAGAAGAATATGACCAACTGAGATGGGGAAAAAAGACGATGGGGAATTCAACTTGAAAGAAGTCCAACACTACATCGAGGACCAACACCAGGAAGAGCTAGCGCAACAATGGGATAATCTTTGGAACAACCCCCAATGGCCAAAAATTAAAATTTTCAAATGGTTAATACTCCACAACCGAATTCTAACTTGGGAAAACCTAAGGAAAAGGGGATTCATAGGCCCATAAATATGCCACCTCTGTCAAGCTAAGGAAGAAACAATGAATCATCTCCTCGATGAATGCATCTACACAACATAAATATGTGACTGGGCAACATATATCTTCCGACAGTCCAATAGGATTCAAGGTAACATCTATTCAACTATCAATATCTGGAAAGAGAATTACAACTAAAATGAAGAGGTGAACCTCTATTGTACCCTCATTTTGGGGATGATCATATGGGCAATAATGAATGAAAGGAACCGACGCATCTTTAGGAATGAAATCCGGTTGGAAGGGAAACTCATGGAAACAATAATCTCCCTGATAAGAGAAATGGTGCAGAGCCACAACTGTTAGACAGGAAGAGCGCAACTCGCAGACCAGGACTCCCGAATTCTAGAAGATTTTCACCTAAAAGACGGGCACAACCGCAGTCAAGTAAGGCGGTTATCGCAACTCCCAGTAGGTGAGCGCAACTAGAATCCCCCTGCAGCAGGATCCCTCAAGTTGAATTTCGACGGGGTGTAAAAAGGTAACCCA
Source organism: Picea glauca (assembly GCA_000966675.3). Taxonomy (NCBI): domain Eukaryota; kingdom Viridiplantae; phylum Streptophyta; class Pinopsida; order Pinales; family Pinaceae; genus Picea; species Picea glauca. The sequence continues at coordinate 187,356 of JZKD02S2162056.1, forward strand.
GGAATGACAAGAATGAGAGGGGTAATCCAGGACAGTGATAGAAATATAATTCGGCTATACGCCGAGAGTCTGGGAAACACAACCATCAACACCATGGAATTCAAATCCCTGGAGACCGACCTCGAGATTCTAAGCCGCGAAAGGATGAAAAACACCATAGTGGAAGGTGATTCCATGCTGGTTATCAACACAGTTAAGAGACTCCAAAATGGAACCAGAGTGGGAAAAATTCAGAGGCACTGGCACTTGACACACTCCCTGCAAAAAATCCAGGAGCATTTGCAGATGGGGAATGTAGTGGAGTTGCACTGGGTACGTAGGTCAGAAAATGGACTGGTGGAAATAATCGCTAATGAGGGGGTCAACAAGGAAGGATTAGAACTTGACACTAGCTAGAGTAACATCCCGAATGGTCAGTTCAGAACAGACTGCATCCAACTAGCAACAAAAGACTATGATGACAGCCGAAGTACGGATGACCACACTGAGGAAGGAGGCGCAAGGATACCTGACGGGCACAAAGGAACCAGGAAGAATCCAATTTCCTATCACTCAACCACAAGTTACAATCCAGACTCAGACCACACGAAAAACGGGGGTACGACACCAAGGTCCTATCAATAGGAATAAGTACAGGGGTTGTTCGTGGGAAAGTAGAGAAGGTAATCAATAGGTAGCAAAGGACGAAGAGAAAAAGGTGTTACCATGGTTAAGTATGGATACACCTCACCCAAGTATAGATACGGGGAGTGACACAGTTGGTTGTACAATGTACAGAGACAAGGGTTGGTGCAAGGGTTACGACCAGGTCATCACGAGCACACATACCGAGACAGAGAAAAAGGACCGAAAGGTACACCTCTACGGGCAGACCATGATTTCCAGGATGAGCCCGCAGATGGGGAAATCTCATAAGAGAAGAAGCACCAGGAATAGCTACAGATGGGAGAAGAGAAACTGTAGGGGTTATCATAAAAACAAGGGAGGTGAAAATAGGAACATGAGGAGAACCCAAGGAAAAAACTACCACAAACTAGTTGGGATGGTACGAATGAAGAAAACTCACAGTAAGAAAATCTCTCAGGGGAAAGAACCTATGATAAGCCCCTAGAGGATTACAAGGATGGAGCAAGCGGCCAGAGAAGCCAAGAGTACTTTTCATACGTGGGTAGAACCAAAGGGAAAAGCGATCATCACCAGGTGGGAGAAAGAAATCAATACTAAACGCAAGGGTAAAGCTTGGAAGGAACTGATTCAGGAAGTATACTGGATAAAGGACCCAGGGGCCACACAAACTAGATTAACCCTCTACCAAAAAACAATAGAGGAGGCTTGGCGAACAAAGATGTTAATAGACAAGATGAGATCTAAACAGAAAGATGCCAGCCGAAAGGATATCAGGGACCACAAAAAATTGCTTACAAATATCCTGAGTCGCCTCAACAACCTGGAGGCCAGTACAAAATGGCTAGTTGAGGACTAGAGGGACTAGAAGGAGAAAATGGAATGAATGGCAGGCCAATTCCACCTATACTTGCGCTATGTCCACCACATGGACATCAAACCAGCGGACCGGAGTGGAACCCCAACCTGTATCAGAAAGACGCGTACGACGGTCCAGAGGGATGAGAACAAGGAAAGAAAGGATGAAGGAAAAAAACATCTCATCATCCTGGATTATCACAGGTTCATCCATTGGTCAAGACGTGTTTCTCAGTGTAGGTGCAACCTCCTTTTTATATGTTTATGTCCTTATATATATGCTTTTGCTTAGCTTTTCAAAACTGAATATAGTAGGACTAGTCCAGTTTCCCAAGGTGGCGGCCCAACCCTACCCCTCTTCTATCTTAGCAAGCACAACTCTGGAGTCCCTGATCTGGTTTTTGTTTTGGCAGATCAAGGGATTCCCCCTCTTTTTGTATCATAATCTCTTTCAGTAATACAAGAACTCACACTCACTTACAAAAAAAAAACAAAGCTCATCCTCGCTTCATCCCTTCGCTGCTTCACAAGACTTCTTGCTGAATGTATAGAGGATGAATGATAATATAAAGAAGAAAACCCCATTGCACTCCAAGAATACCTCTCTCAAAGTTTTTTCTCCACCTGTACAGGTTGTCTTCTGTTCGTTTTATAGAATTTTCTGGGAATAGTTAGGGTTGATTTATTTCTAATGCGCTATAGCTAACTGTCTTGAACCCTTTCCATTTTCTCCATTAAATAATATATATATGAAAACAACACTTTTCTTGAAAGTTCGTTTTGGTTTACATGTCTTTATTTATCGAATATAATTGGGTTTGGTATGTTCACTATATTGATCGGATGATGAAGTATGTCTGGCACTGCTCCATTTTGAATTTGATCACACCCGAAAAATCACCAATGCTCTTGTATTCACTATCAATTGTGTTGTAGATTGAAGAGTGAAAATCTTTGTGAAACTGTGACAATCTTGTGATATCGACAAGAGTAACTGGAAATCTCAATCTCTTTGGAGCTTCCTTCACTATAAGCACCCGAGGAGGCATTGGAGGTCTATATCCCTTGAATTGCATTGGCTCAATCTGGTTATAGAAATGGTACATGCTTGTTTCATTCTTCTCTTCGTAATTTGTCTACATCATCGATAAGTTTTTGTAACAGTTTGGATCACATACGACTATTTATACTTTGGTTGATGAGTAAGAAATTTAGTTTCTTCGAGGCGTACCATAAGACTGTATATGACGATAAAAGTGTACTAAAATGAGGTCCATTGTAATGAGTAAGAGACGCCAAAAATGAACATCTTTTTTCCATACTAGAAAATATACCAAAGTCTCATTTTGATTCTTGTTTTATGTCCCAAGGCCAACAACATGACTTCTTGATCACGATGTGTAAGAAATAGCATAAAAAAAAGAATTTAAGCAAACCAATGAAAATTATTAATCATATGAACGACCGACCACTGTCTATCATGCCAATCAAAATGAAGCAATAAATGAACTAAATTATATAACAATCTTCATGTACGGTCAACAACTTTTGTTTTCCAAATATCACATATAATCTCCATTCAATGTAGATAGAAACAAACTTGAAAATCGAATAGAAATCATAAAAAAATGTCAAAAAAATCCTTGATACTCCATGCATAGTCTCTTAAAACCTGCTTATACTGCTATGCTTATCAGGAGGAGTTGTCTTTACACATGTATCAACAAATTAGCTATGCTTCGATATTTCTTGTTTAATATCATCCTTTATAATGTTATTGAGTGAGTATTGACTACCTTTATTCCAAACCCAATTTTAAATACTATTGTATATTTGAATAATGAGCAGAGCAGTCCCACTTACTCATAAACATGTCTATTGTATTGTGCATAGATAAAACAACAAAACCGATTGCTCTTATCCCTTTGCACGAGGAACAAGTTTCAAAACGCCATCACATAAGCCCATTTCTTTGTCCCTTATGACATCCACTCATAGAAGACCCTTCGAATATGAAACAAACATATGTCATGAAGCCTTTAAGTATGGAGTTTGGCTTGCTAGCATATAGTTGTAGGGAACATGATATGAAATAAAATGACATCCACTCATAGAAGACCCTTCGAATATGAAACAAACATATGTCATGAAGCCTTTAAGTATGGAGTTTGGCTTGCTTGCTAGCATATAGTTGTAGGGAACATGATATGAAATAAAATGACATCCACTCATAGAAGACCCTTCGAATATGAAACAAACATATGTCATGAAGCCTTTAAGTATGGAGTTTGGCTTGCTAGCATATAGTTGTAGGGAACATGATATGAAATAAATTAATCCAAATATAAAGCCAAAGCTAAACTTTGAATTTTGGGTAATGAAGTTAATATATGAAAACGTACATGGTAAAGATATAATGATATAGCAATATATATAATTTTTGAGGATTTGGTATGGCATGGGATAAAATTAAAGCCATAACCAAAAGACGTATAAACTTTGTCATAATTGAAAAAATGAATGGGATATAATTTTGAAAAGTGGGGCATGCATGGAAGTAGTATGGTGGGTTTATTAACTTTAGATAATTGATCTACTTTCCCTTAATTAAAGAAAAGTAATGGTAATAAGGTGAGGCAAAGGGTCATGAGGTAAGGATATGTATATGATAATAATGAGAGAATGAAAAATTGTATATGTGAAGTGAGAAATGGGTTCCAAATTTGCGATAATTCAAGAGCCTCAACAACTTTGTCAAGTACCATATCATCCTTGCCGAAATCACCTGTGTTCATATGAGAGCTTGTAACTTGTGAAACTTCAAAACTGACCAACGACCATCATTATTTAGCCATTAGCAAATAATCATTATAATCAATAAAACATTGTTGAATGGCAAAAAACTTGAGGATATCATCGAGCCATCTAGGGTCCAACTAGATTGGTGAACTTTAAAATATATGGTAACAACTCGGAGAGATTGCGCAAGACTTTGAGCAAATACTGAAAGTTAAAGGGAAGCATGGCAATGCTTAGTCGACTAAGTACTGTTGACCAAAAATGTAGTCAACAAATGCCAACCAACATATGCGCGTCACTTATAGTGGTGTGCAATCTTGAAACAATGAGCTTACGATCCTTTTATTTTTTGAAGGAAAGGGGAAGGGTTAGGTAATGATAGGATTGAGGGTGACTCAATGTGAGACAAGAAGAGTTCGATAGGGTTAGGTGGACCAGAGTATACAATAGGGGGAAACAAGATGGAGGACAAGTGATTCATGGATCGAGACTTCGTGGAATAACTCATGAAAAGTGGTAAGTATGAGGGGGTTTGGTCCTGTTGTATAATCAAAAGTGACAAACTCTTTGGATATTGACAAAATGATTAGAAATCTAGATAAACTATCATGGATGCATGTTGAGGGAAAAATCCAAGCTTAACACTGAGCATCCACAACATGTATGCTGGAGCTATCTCAAAATGGAGGGGACAGAGAAAGGGAAAGAAGGGAAATGTGGGAAGGACTGATGACTGTGACGAGAAAAAACATTTTTCTGAGAAATCATATGGTAGACAAAGCGTGGAATTATGACAAAAGGAATGCAACTTGGTTCACCTAGAAGCCTATTGTCCACCAGAACAAATTTAGTCAATTAGTTTAAAAATATACAAATAGGCTTTAATATTACCGAGCATTTTTTCATCAACTCTGACCATCAAAAGGGAAGAAAAAGAAAAGAAAGAAAAAAAATTGAAAGTAGAAAAAAAAGTGAGAAAAGAAACTAAATAAATGCAAAGTCAACAAAAACCTAATTTACCCCTTTTGTAATATATATATATATATATATATATTATCTTTTTTTTTTTACTTATTTAGTTACCTTTTTATTTATATATTCTTTATTTATGTATATAGGAAAATAAGAGAATTAACTTGGACTCAAGTAGGATGAAATTTAGCACAAAGGAATGCGTTGTCCGTTTTTCATGCGGGTCTTATGACTTTGAAAACTTTATGCGTGGAAGGATTACCAACATGCCAACCAAAAGATATGTATGGTGTGGAAAAATGACTAATCAATACCCAAAAGAAACGATTACCAACCTCCAAGACTTTCCAACCAACATGAGAAGCTTTTCATTTAATGCTAAAAGTATCGATTGAATCAAGGACATCAGGTTTAGGATTTAGGGTTTGTATATCAAAGAGCTGATCAATGCATTCATCAAACAAATTAATGTCATCTCTAGGACTCAAGAACATGGTCGTCATAATGCAAAGAAGATTCATAATATAGGTTAAAAAACATAGGGATTTCGTTAAAATAGTCATCATCATTGAAGGAAAAAGTACACCTAGGAGGGATATACCCACTAGTGTCAAGTTCCTTAACCTCTCTTGATTGAAACAATGTATTAACAAATATGTTATACAATTTAAGATATTGATTGAAATCATGAAAATATTCAAAAGAGGACTTATCACATGTATTAATAAAGTCATATGGGTCTTCAATAACTTGTTTTGACCATTAGCATCATCAAAAAAAAAAAATGTGTCATAAATAGGGTTAATGTGGTCAAAATTGACTTCTTCAATTGCATAATCAAATTCACCATCGTATGCATGCAGATTAGAGGCTTGAAATGAAAGATGATATTGGGATTGAGTTTTTCTATAAGGTTTAAGAAGGGTGGTATTTGGAATGTGGGAGGTGGGTTGATCATTAAGCATCATGATATGATCATAATCCTCTTCACAACCAATCTCTTGACCACAAATAGTGAAGTAATTATAATTAGGCCCTAGGAGAGAGCACTCCAAATATATTTCAAGGTAGGCATGATTTGAAGATTGATATTCAAGGGAGAACATGTGATCCTGTAAACTCTTGATGATGGGGATTGAGGAGAAACCTGTTCTACGTATTTTCTCTTCGAAGTCAAGGAAAGTGGTTAAGGATAGCTCTATGTTTTTAACATTCTTTTCTTCTAACTGCCATCGGTAAAGATGAGGTAGAATTTCATAATAATGCAAGAGGGAAACCAAGTTGTTAGGACGAATGGACATAGGAATTGAATTATATAACTTGATAAACCTAAGGTTAAATGCAACAATGATTTCATTATCCTTCATATGCAAGTGATTAAATCTCTTAAGGTGCTCATAAGGATTATCTAAATGCCCAAAAGTAGAAGTAAACCAGTAGGAAAGCTCAAACCATGTGGAGATGCATTAATCAGGTAGGTTGGAAAATAGAGAAATTATATTACCTTGAAGGGAGTTCATGAACAAAAGAATGAAACTATAATTATCGTTAAATCCAAGGTTGGTGCAAGCATTTGAAAATGCATGAAGATGTTCAACCACTGTAACAATTCCATCACCATAAAATAAAGGAAAATGTTGCTTGAATTTGTGAGGTAAGGGATTAACCGGTTGAGAAAACTTCAAGGGGCTGGGAACAAACCATGGGGAATTATTTAGGTCTTCTTCAAATTAAAAAAATCCCATACTTGTGAATGATATTCCCAGGGTTAGCAGTTGAAACCACAGGGTTACAACCACCAAACAAGCTTCCAATCAACTAAGACATAGAAATATGGACAATATAAATATAGGTTTGAAAGGATTAAAACATAACTAGGAAATAACAATTGAACGGTCCTCCCCAGTATGGTCGCCAAAAATATGTTGATGTCAAGGGACTAAATAGTCCCCAACACCAATATCTCGACCTCCCATGGGGCTAGGTGAGAAGAGACGTGAATGTCACCTTGGGTTTAGAGCCCCAACAAGAAAACACATTAGACTCTAAGCTAAATCTCCTCTAACCTAAAGTCCAAGCATGAATTCCCTTTTGCTTTGTATTTTTATAATATTTAATTTTTATGCATTTTATAATTTATGATTTTTATGCTTTTGTGTATGAGTTCATAAAGTTGAAATAACAAAGTTAAATCAAAACTTAAAAGAAATCAAACAACTAAAGAAAAATATGTACAAGAGAACCCTAACTTAAAAATATTTTTGAATTTATTTTGTAAGAAAGTAAACTAAGACGAAACTAATGAAGAATTAATGTAAATATGTTAGTGCTAAAGTGAAACAATTAAAATAAAATCATATTAAACAATAAATTAGTTTGAAGACTACAAAAATAAAGTATAGTAACACTATAATGATGTGATATTTTTATTTATTTTCTTTTTAAGTTAAAATGTAATAAATAAGAAGAGAACTAAAACGATAAAGTAAGTAAAGAAAAAAAATGAAATTTTGTACAAATTAAAACAAGCGAATAAAAATAAAATGAAATAAACTTATATGCATAATTTTACAAAAGTAATAAACTCATTATGTTTTATTTTATTTTTAAAATTTTTAAGTTTTGTATTAAGAAAAATATGAAGAAAATTGAGATTTAAAGAAAATAAATAAATAAACATTTCAGAGCTCAAAAGATTTTGATCTTTATTTAAAAGTGGTCCCTACACCATTCTTGAATTCTCTGGAATTTATAGGTCTCTGCGTAGAACAAAGTTATAATAGAGCGACCAAGAACGAAAGAAGAAGAAAGTTGAGCCAAAATGGAATGGAGCAATGGTGATGATAACACAATGTGAGAACCTGCATATAAGAAACTGATTAGTGATGAATAAAATCAAGCCTAAATACAACAAACTGACAAGTAAACCATTCACCTTATGAGAACCAACAAAACTCATCCTCACTTCATTCCTTCACTGCTTCACAAGACTCCCTGCTGCCAACAATTCCGTCAATCCCTACTGATTGTATAGAGGATGAATGATAATTTAAAGAAGAAAACCTCATTGCACTCAAAGCATACCTCTCTCAAAGTTTTTTCTCCCCCTGTACAGGCTGTCTGATGTTCGTTTTATATATTTTGTTGGGAAGTTGCAATAGTTAGGGTTGATTTAGTTCTAACGCACTGTAGCTGACCGTCTTGAACCATTTCCATTTTCTCCATCAAATAAAATATATATGAAAACAACACTTTGCTGGAAAGTTCATTCTTGTTTACATGTCTTTATTTCTCGAATATAATTGGATTTTCTATGTGCACTATATTGATCGGATGATGAAGTATGTCTAGCAATGCTCTAGTTTGAATTTGATCCCACCCGAACAATCACCAATGCTCTTGTATTCACTATCAAAGATGTTGTAAATTGAAGAGTGAAAATCTTTGCGAAACTGTGACAATCTTGTGATATCGACCAGAGTAATTGGAAACCTCAAGCTCTCTAGAGCTTCCTTCACTATAAACACCCGAGGAGGTGTTGGAGGTCTATATCCCTCAAATTGCACTGGATCAATCTGGTTGTAGCAATGGTACCTTCTTGTTCCATTCTCCTCTTCAGAATTTGTCTATGCCATTGATAAGTTTTTGTAACAATTTGGATCACACATGACTATTTATACTTCGGTTGATGAGAAAGAAATTTAGTTTCTTCGGGGCATACCACAAGACTACATATGACAGTAAAAGTGTACTAAAATGAGGTCCAGTGTAATGAGTAAGAGACACCAAACCTGATCATATTTTTTCCATACTAGAAAATATACCAATGTCTCATTCTGATTCCTGATTTATGTCCCAAGGCCAACAACATGACTTCTTGATAACGACATGTAACAAATAGCATAGTCAAAATAATTCAAGAGAACCAATGAAAATTATTACTCATATGAACGACCGACCACTGTCTATCATGCTAATCAGACTGAAGCAATAAATGAGCTAAAGTATATAACCGTCTTCATGTACCGTCAACAACTTCTGTTTTTCAAATATCACATATAATCTCCATTCAATGTAGATAGAAACAAACTTGGAAATCGAATAAAAATTATAAAAAAATGTCAAAGAAATCCTTGATGCACCATGCATGGTCTCTTAAAACCTGCTTATACTACCATGTTTAAATCACTAATTACTCAAAAGGAGTTGTCTTTACGTCTTTACATAGGTATCAACAAATTAGCTATGCTTCAATATTTCTTGTTTTATATCATCCTTTACATTGTTATTAAGTGAGTATTGGCTACCTTTATTCCAAACCCAATTTTAAATCTTGATGTATATTTGAATGATGAGGAGAGCAATCCCACTTACTTAAATCCTTTACATTGTTATTGAGTGAGTATTGGCTACCTTTATTCCGAACTCAATTTTAAATCCTGATGTATATTTGAATGATGAGGAGAGCAATCCCACTTACTCATAAACATGTCTATTGTATTGTGCATAAATAAAATAACAAAACCGATTGCTCTTGTCCCTTTGCATGAGGAACACGTTTCAAAAATCCATCATATAAGCCCATTTCTTTGTCCCTTATGACATCCTCTCATAGAAACTCCCATAGAAGACCCTTCGAATATGAAACAAGCATATGTCATGAAGCTTTTAAGTATGGAGTTTGGCTTGGTAGCATATAGTTGTAGGGAACATGATATGAAATAAATTAATCCAAATATAAAGCCAAAGCTAAACTTTGAATTTTGGGTAATGAAGTTAATATATGAAAACGTACATGGTAAAGATATAATGATATAGTAATATATATAATTTTTGAGGATTTGGTATGGCATGAGATAAAGTTAAAGCCATAACCAAAAGAAGTATAAACTTTATGTCATAATTGAAAAAGTGAATGGGATATAATTTTGAAAAGTGGAGCATGCATTGAAGTAGTATGGTGGATTTATGAATTTTAGATAATTTATCCATTTTCCCTTAGTTAAAGAAAAGTAATGGTAATAAGGTAATTAAAGAAAAGTAATGGTAATACGGTGAGGCAGAGAGTGATGAGGTAAGGATATGTATATGTGAATAATGGACGAATGCAAAATAGTATATGAGAAGTGACAAATGGGATCCAAATTTGTGATAATTTAAGAGCCTCAATAACTTTGTCAAGTACCATATTATCTTTGCCTAAATCACCTATGTCTATCTGAGAGCCTGTAACTTGTGTAATTTCAAAACTGATCAATGACCATCATTGTTTATCCATTAGAAAATACTCATTATAATCAATAAAACATTCTTGAATGGCGAAAAACTTGAGGATATAATCAATCCATCTAGGGTCCAATTAGATTGGCGAAATTTTAATATATGGTAGCAGCTCGACGATATTGCGCAAGACTTTGCGCAAATACTGAAAACTGCGGGGAAGCCTGGCAATGCTTATTTAGCTAAGTATTGTTGACCAAAAATGTAGTCAACAAATTCCAACCAAAAGATGCGCGTCACTTACAATGGCGTGCAATCTTGAAACAATGATCTTATGATCCTTTGATTCTTTGAAGGAAAGGGGAGTGGTTAGGTAATGATAGGACTGAGGGTGACTCAATGTGAGACAAGAAGAGGTCGATAGGGTTAGGTGGACCAGATTATACAACATGGGGAAACAAGATGGAGGTCAAGTGATTCATGGATCAGGACTTCGTGTAATAACTCATGAAAAGTGATTAGTATGAGGGGGTTTGGTCCTATTGTATAATCAAAAGTGATAAACTATTTGGATCTTGAAAAAATGATTAGAAATCTAGATAAATTATCGTGGATGCATGTTGAGGGAAAAATCCAAGATTAACACTGAGCATCCACAACATGTATGCTGGAGTTATCTCAAAATGGAGGGGATGGAGAAAGGGAAAGAAGGAAAATGTGGGAAGGACTTATGACTGTGATGAGCAAGGATATTTTTCGAAGCAAAAATATGGTAGACAAAGAGAGGAATTATGACAAAAGCAACACAACTTGGTTCACCTGCAAGCCTGTTGTCCACCAAAACGAATTTAGTAAATTGATTTAAAAATATAGAGATAACGTTTAATATCACCGACCATTGTTCCATCAACTCTGACCATCAAAAGGGCGGAAAAATAAAAGAAAACAAAAAAAATGAAAGTAGAACAAAAAGTGATAAAAGAAACTAAATAAATGCGAAGTCAACAAAAACCTAATTTACCCCTTTTGTAATTTTTTTTATTTTTTTACTTATTTAGTTACATTTTTTTTTATATTTCTTTATTTATGTACAAAGGAAAATAATATCACTAACTTGGACTCAATTAGGATGACATTTAGCATAAAGGAATGCATCATCCATTTTGCCTGCAGGTCTTATGACTTTGAAAACTTTACGCGTGTAAGGATTGCCAACATGCCAACCAAAATATGTGTATGGCGAGGAAAAATGACTAATAAATACCCAAAAGAAACGATTACCAACCTCCAAGACTTGCCAACCAACATGAGAAGCTTTTCATTTAATACTGAAAGTATTGATTGAATCAAGGACATCAGGTTTAGGATTTAGGGTTTGTATATCAAAGAGATGATCAATGAATTCATCAAACAAATTAATATTATCTCTAGGAATATTTCTCTCAGAAATATGGTCGTTATAATGCAAAGAAGATTCATAATATGGGTTCAAAAACATAGGGATTTCCTTAAAATAGTCATCATCGTTGAAGGAAAAAGTACACCTAGGAGGGATATGCCCACCAGTGTCAAGTTCCTTAACCTCTCTTGATTGAAACAATGGATTAGCCTCAACAAATTTGTCAAGTACCATATCATCCTTATCGAAATCACCTGTGTCCATCTCAGATCATGTAACTTGTGCAACTTCAAAACTGACCAACGGCCATCATTGTTTAGCCATTAGCAAATAATAATTATAATCAATAAAACATTCTTGAATGGAGAAAAACTTGAGGATATCATCAAGCCATCTAGGGTCCAACTAGATTGGTGAAATTTTAAATATATGGTAGAAGCTCGATGAGATTGTGCAAGACTTTGTGCATATACTGAAAACTGAGGGGAAGCCTGGCAATGCTTAGTCGACTAAGTACTGCTGACCAAAAATGTAGTCAAAACACACCTGCATCTTTTCTTCTATCAGTTTTTGACCATACAACCCTACTGACCAATAATATAAGAAAAGGTCATTGTACCCAAGAATTTCATAAGAAAAATTTCTAAGCAATCATGACTATCATAAGAAAAAGTCATGCCCCCCCTTCAAAAATGAAAAAATAAAAATAAATAAACAAATACACTAACTCTAAAAACCTTTGTTGACTGTGCAAGTGTGCTCATAATTTCGATAATATTAAGAGAAATGGAACATTATAAAGTGGAAAATGATGTCCTAAATGATACTACAATGATAAATGCACTTAGAGAATGTAGACTACTAAATTTTTTTAGATGTCCTAACTTGCGTTCTCAACTACAATTTCTACAAATGCTAATCAAATATTGTGATCTTGATTATGATGCATTAATGTTGGAGAATAAGATCCTAAAACTTGAGGTTGAGGACATATAATTTCTTACTAGGTTGTCCTACCAAGGAAAGCCGACCATTTTTATAGGTGGGAGTTGAGGAGGAGTCAACACTATGACTAAGTACGTAAAAGATGTACATACTACAAGGTCACAAAAGATAGTTGTCCTACCAAGGAAAGCCAACCATTTTTATAGGTGGGAGCTGAGGAGGAGTCAACACTATGACTAAGTACGTAAAACATGTACATACTACAAGGTCACAAAAGACAAGTAACCAGGTCCATATTAGCCAAGTTTCCAACTTGAGCCTTAATATCATAATTTTTAGTTTGACTTAGATATCATGATTTGCTTCTCCATACTTAACATCTTGTGCAATGATGCACTATGAAGATAAATGTCTTAGACCTATTGCGTTTGACTAACGCATTGCGTTACTGAGCAACAAGAAATCCCAATCGACTGTCAGTTGGAAAATGAAAAAATATTTGGATATGGTAGTATTCTATGTTCCTTATTCCTAGATAGAGTGCAAGGTATGCGTCCTTGTGTCCCCATTCCATTGACTAAGCTCAAAGAGCCCAAGATGACATGATAGACCAACGTGATGTATATGCTAGGAGGTGGAATATTCACCAATTCCTTTAACTTTCGATTCCTTGATTGGTTTGATAATATTATTTAAATTGATGGCTACCCATATGTCGACACAAACATTTGTTTGGATTTATATCTAGTGCTACCTCTCACGGTCTAGTGCTACCTCTCACGGTCTAGTGGGGTGATGTAAGTAAAATATTTAATTTTGAAAGTTTTTTTTATGATTTTGGTATTTTAGCATATTGGGTTTTATGAACTTTTAGAGCTATATTCAATTTTTATAAATGTCGTGTCATTAAAAAAATTTCTAATGATACATATGTAGGTCTAGAGAGGCCTTATAGGGATCCCAAGAACTGGTTCAAAGGTGTAGATGATCCAATTGACGAAAACGATGCTGCAGAGGTTTCTAGAATACTTCAAAGGGTTTAATGTAACCTATATAATTTTAGCACTAGAGTACCCACGACCTAGGTAGAGGTACCGCATCCATGGGTATGAATTATATTATAGATAGACAACACTTTAGTGTGCTATCATGAGAGTAGTCCTCATAGTATTGATATTTTGTATTGGTGGCCATAAAACCACATTATATCACCAACAACCATAAATCTGAATTTTGTATATGACACACCATATTTTTTGGACATGATGATACATTTTATGATTATATGTATACATTTTTTTTACGACTCTAGTCATTTGTGCAAAAATGTGTTTCCTTGTTTCATGATTATATGCATGCACACTTAAATGTACTTTAATGCGACAAATGACAATCTAAAACATAATTATCATGCATCAATTGTATTTTTAAAACTTCTCATAACATGAACATATGTAATAAATTCAAAATAATGCTCGAGAAATCTCACCCTTAAATATTTTCTTAGAAGTGCAGTGTCACGAACATAATAAATATTATTGAATTGTGACACTAGAAAATGTGAATCCAAGTGAACAACCATGCACCAAATTTCAAACGTAATGGCTTTTGAAAGAAGATCAATGTTTGCACTATATTTTGTGATAATATTAGTCACAATGCCAAGGCAAATTCCACTTGAGTTCATGAGCTGGTTTGTGGGAGAGTAAATCACCCAAGATGTAGAAGCAATGTTTTGAGTGTGGAAACCAACACTGTCCATAAATCCTTCATATAAGTGTGTGTTGTTGATTATTTAGGTTGATTGTCATTGATGTCAATCCTTGAAGAAAGTCCGGTAGCAAAAAGGTTTGGGTAATGGACCCAAGTTTGTTTGATGGATAATGGTATGAATTTTGATATATTTGCAGGAAATACTATTCTATATGGATAGTACATGTCATGCCATTTTGAGTGGTATGTGGAATGCCACATAACTCCTCACGCTTAGAGAGTTATGGCGATGTGAAGTTGAAGAACCCTCATGAGTCATCTAGAAGCCCCAAAAGGTAAAAGTAGTCAAAGTGATTGCAAAGAAGAAATTATTTAAACAATAAAGTTAATGGAGAAATTACTAAGTGGACAAGTGGTTAGAAGTGGGTTAGCCCTAAACTAAGGAAAGTGGGTTAATATAGTTAGAATGTAATTTAAATAATAAAGTGAAGTGATGAGTGTACTATAAGTCAAAGTGGATACAAAAGAAATTATTTAAATAATAAATTTAATGGAGAAATTACTAAGTGGACAAGTGGTTAGAAGTGGGTTAGCCCTAAAATAAGGAAAGTGGGTTAAGATGGTTAGAAGGTAACTCCTTGAGGAAGCTACATGAAAGTATAAATAAGAGGCAAGGGTATCTCATTTTTAATTACACTTGAGCATATTGAATATCTACAAGTGACTGAGATAACCAAAGGATATAGAATTTCTGAGGGAATGTTAAGTAAAGAAGGTTGAAATTCAAGGGAGGATAAATTCTTTTGATGATGCTTTCTAAGGTATGTTATTTACATGTAATCTCACCATTTTTGCAATAACTTTTTTTCTAGAATGATTCAGACCGTGAAATTGGGAGGCCATTGAGGAAACATATCCAAGTAGTTGTGATAAAAATTTCAGCTTGTGGGTCGTTGTATTTTTGGAGTTACACTTCGTGGAAAATATGGTTTGTGGCTAGTCTTGAAACTAGTCTAAAACAAGTGTTTCGGGTAAAAACATCATAAATTCTTCATAACAGATCCAAATTCAGTAAGAAAAAATTTATTGGTTAGAGTACAGTCTGTAGTAATCTTTGTACAATTTTTAGATCCATACAACAAATATCCCGTGCGGGGAACGCTATATAAGTTCGCTCTCTAGAATAAGCCAAAATTCAACAAGGTATGCCATTTTTGCTATAACACATTTTCTGAGAGGTTCCAAGTAGTGAAATCTGGAGGAATTGAATAAAATACACTGAAGAACATTGTGTACTATTTTTAGATCTTTATTCATTACAGGTACATAGTTATGATTATTGCAAGTTAGGGTTGTTGACTAATCCAAAATTAGTCATGTGAGGCTAAAGTAAAGTTTGACGAAAATGCTAGTCTCTTGTTGTTAAAGTTCAGGAAGGTTCRCAGGTATGTGATAATATACACCAGGTCTATTACAAAGTTACAAATCATATTTGGATGATGAAATTGATGAGGGATTTTGGTTGAGGTACATGTTGGGTACATGGTTGAGACAAGTAGTTAATGAGTTGGCACATACATGAGTTGTATAGTTGATGATGTTGGTACATCTTGATGGGTCATAGTTTATCTATATTTGATGCATGATTGGTACATATTTGGTGCATGGTTGATGCACTCATTGATGGTACAGGTTGAGGTACAGGTTGGTGCATGGTTGATGCACTTGTTTGTGGTACATGTTGATTATAGGTTTTTTGGACAGGTTATTGTGACATGTTATTTGTACATGTTTGATGCATGGTTTATGAATTTGTTTATGGTACAGGTTGAGGTACATGTTGGCACAAATTATTGGTACATGTTTTTACAGGTTGATTACAGGTTGATTGGTACATGTTTACAACAATATATCTCATAGTGATAGTGTGATAGTGGTTCCATCATTCTACCTCTACGTCAGGGCGGTTGGATGGGGCAAGGACAGGTGGTTGTATCCACCTTCTGGTTGTAGCCAGATAACATAGGGGGTTGTAGCCTCCTTCTGGTTGTAGCTAGAGAATTGGGGAATTGGACCTTCCCTCAGGTTGTAGCCTGAGAAACTAGGGGGTTGGAGCCTCCTTCCGGGTGTAGCTGGAAAACAAAGGAAGTTGGTGCTTCGAAAGAATGTAATTATTAAAGACATAAGAAAAAACATTATGTGGTTTTCTACCACTTTGGGTTTCCACATAAAAACACTGGTGTACTGTGTATGTGTATGATTGATCATTTGTTCATTGTTTATTTACTCTGCAATTATTGGATGATAATGCTACATTGATATAACACTTGAATTATATGGTTAAAAAAGATTAAATTTCTCTATTACTGATTCACCCCCCCTCTCAGTATTCCAACAATTGGTATCAGAGCAAGGCTCCTTCAAGAAACAATTTGACCACTGGAAGGAGATCATGGATTATTCTAAGAATGGAGTACCACTGTTCAATGGTCATAATGGTTTAAAGTATGAGATGTGGAGTGGAAGGAATAAAGTGTTTTTACATGCACAAGGGTATTATATTTGGATATCAGTCATTACAGGATATGATAGTTCAAAAATGGAAAAGATTGTAACCAAGAAGGAATTGAAGAAGAATATCAAAATAACAATGAATTTCATCTAGGAGGGATTACCTAATCCAGTAAGAGAAAAGGTTGGTAAATGTTCATCATCCAAAGAACTTTGGGATAAGTTACATGATATATATTCTTCACCGATCACGGATTCATAAAATGCCAAAGAAGATGCAGGTACATATCAATAAGAAATATGTTCACCATGTCAAATAGATTCAGAAGATGAAGAGTACATAATCACTAGAGGTATGTTGTTTTTCTTTAATTGTGAAAAACACAAACATCTTAAAATAGAATGCCAAGAAGGAAGAAGCATAAATGAGAGAGAATATATTGACAGATCATCTTAAGGAAATAACTAACGATCTAAATCAGCTTGAAGCAGAGTTTGGTTAAGAAGAGAAAGTACTTGAAGAAGAAATAATCACATTAAAAATTCAGCTTGAAGAAGCGAAAAGAGCAGAAGAATTCATAAAGTCGTAGATAATGAAGAAAGAAGAAGAGGTTGAGAAGGTTGAAGAAGAAGTTGTCACATTGAGAATTAATATCGTCAAGATCAACAAGAAAGTTTAAGAGACATAAAAATCCACACCAGTTATAGAGAATGAAGAGAAGCACTCTAGGTTTCTAGAAAAGAAGAATCAATAAAATAACAAGAGTTATGTAGAAGTACTCAAAGGAAGGAATCATGGTCAACCAAAATCTAAGAAAACTATTGAAGATACATCTTCAAGAAGACCATCCATGTTCAATCCACAAAGAATATTAAATCATGATCATGATCATTCAAGGAAGAAACTCAGAAGGAATACACCACAAAGAAGATCATTCACTCCCAGGTATGCAAATTTATTTTATGGTCATTTTTTTTACTGTACTAATTTTGGATATAAGGTTGAAGATTGCATGGATTATAAAATAAATGTTCAAGAAAGAAGTGCCTATGTGGCCCCATGTAACATTGAATGTTACAAATGTCATAACTATGGACACATAGCTAGTGACTGTAGAAGCATGATTGATACTTCCATGAAAGAGAACACTGATATCATAAACAAGAAAGTATGGATAAGAAAACACAAAGAATAGGTGAACAAAGACTAGGTCCCAGATATCGCAAGATTGGAAATAAAATGATATGAAGAAAATTCTACAGAGAAAGATGTCTGATACAAAAAGGTTTGGAAAATAACTGAAAGAAAAGAAGGACAAGTAAATAAGGAACATGTTCAAGATATTGTACTTTTAGGAATTGTAGTGAAAAATGAATCCACAGATAGAAAGAAATAAGTTAGATATCAGAGAGATGATGAATCTACCAATGAAGATAATGATGAATACACATTAGAGTAAGAATTGTGTTGAGCCATCTGACTTAAAGAGTCCCAGGTAATATTCATATTAGACAGGGGGAGTCTATGCGATAGCTGTGACAGACCAAAAAACCATCCTTCGAGCAACTTGCAGAGTTTGAGTAGACAGATCCAGACCAGTCAGTTAACCGAAGTAAAATTTGATAAATTAATCAGTTGTAGTAGTGAAGACCTCATGATAATATAGTGAAAAATGGGTCAGCATTATGGACATTTTTTCCGTAGAGTCTTGGACAGAGATGGATTCATAAGAACACTTAGCAGGTTTGGACATATTTATGACAGTGGATGAGAGCATCAATTCATAGATTGGTTCAGAGAGTGGTTCAGAGACAAAGGAACATTATCATAATGGATGATAATTACAGAGGAAATGGCTCGAACAATGCTAATGGATTCCAAATTGACATATATTTTTTGGACACATGCAATGCATACATCCATTCACATTCAAAATAGAGTAATGCTTAGAAAAGGAAGTGCAGACAACAACCTCTACATCAAGAAATTTACAAAGGATATGCAGAATGAATTTGAAATGTCATTACTCAGAGAACTATCCTTCTTTCTGGGTCTTCAGAGACGTCAAAGCAACCGAGGAATTTTTATTTCTCAAACTAAGTATATCAGAGAAATGCTAAAGAGGTTCATAATGGAAGATTGCAAATAAGTTACCACTCCTATGAAAACCAATTGCAAATTGAGAAAATATGATGATTCAAAGTCTACAGTCCAGAGGCAATACAAGTCAATTATTTGCAGCATATGTGACAACATCTAGACCAAATGTAATGCATGCAGTTGGACATGTGGCATGATTTCAAGCAACACCAAATGAATCACATGTCTTAGTAGTAAAGAGGATTTCATATATCTCAAAGGAACATAAGAGTTTGGATTATGGTATCCAAAACGAAAGGATCTATCACTTATTGCCTACATAGATGTAGATTGGGTAGGTTGCATTGATGACCGTTGAAGCACCAATGGAGAAATGTTCTACTTGGGTGAGTGTTTAGTATCATGGCTAAGAAAGAAACAATCATCAATATCTTTATCTACAACTGAAGCAGAGTATATTGTAGCAACACGATGTTTTACACAAGTTCTATGGATGAAATAAACTCTAACAGATATATAGGTTGAGTATGATGATCCCGTTCCAATCTATTGTGATAATACAAGCATCATCAATATCTCAAAGAACTCGATGATTCACTCCAATATGAAGCAAATTCCAATCAAGTATCACTTTCTATGGGAACAGGTTGCAAAGAAGAACATCAGAGTTGAATATGTGGGCATAAAAGAAAAAGTGACATACATCTTTACAAAACCTCTTCCAAGGGAATCCTTTGAGTATTTTCACCAGAGACTCAGAGTAATTTCTACTCCAAAATGAATGCTTTTGAATGCTTATATTATATGTCTTATATTTACACAAGGAAGCACCATAAAGTGGATAGTTCAGGTTGGGGGATTAGTTTTAGGAAGAGTTCAGTCAAAGGGAGTATCCCCAAGGAAAGTTCAGTTAGGGGGAGCAGCCCTGGATGGAAAGATACCTTTTCCATTGATGACAAAGGGAGATAGATTTATCAGATGCAAAGGTAAAATCTTGGAGAAAGAGAAAAGAGGAATGGTTCCAGGGAGAGCGATGGTCACAAGGGGAGAATGAGTGATATGAATTCAGTATTGCATCAGAGTGTTGCCATAAATTTCAAAGGGGGATATTGTTTATTATTTGGGTTGTTTTTCATTGATGTCAACCCTTGAAGAAAGTCCGATAGCTAATTCTGGTAGCACAAAGGTTTGGGTACTGAAAACAAGTTTGTTTGATAGATAATGGTATGAGTTTTGATATATTTGTAGGAAATACTATTCTAGATGAATAGTACATGTCATTCCATTTCTAGTGGTATGTGGAACGTCACATAACTCCTGACGGTTAGAGAGTTATGGCCATGTGAAGTTGGAGAACCCTCACGAGTCATCTAGAAGTCCCAAAAGGTCAAAGTAGTCAAAGTGGTTGCAAAGAATAAATTATTTAAATAATAAAGTGAAGTGATGAGTGTACTATAAGTCAAAGTGGATACAAAATAAATTATTTAAATGATAAAGTTAATGGAGAAATTACTAAGTGGACAAGTGGTTAGAAGTGGGTTAGCCCTAAAATAATGAAAGTGGGTTAAGATGGTTAGAAGGTAATTTAAATAAAAAAGTGAAGTGATGAGTGTACTATAAGTCAAAGTGGATAAAAATGGATAAATTACTAAGTGGAAAAGTGGTTAGAAGTGGGTTAACTCTAAAATAAGGAAAGTGGGTTAAGATGGTTAGAATGTAACCCCTTGAGGAAGCTACATGATAGTATAAATAAGAGGCAAGGGTATCTAATTTTTAATTACACTTGAGCATATTGAATATCTACAAGTGACTGAGGTAACCAAAGGATATATAAGCCAAATTTCAAAGGGAAGGTGAAGTAAAGAAGGCCGAAATTCAAGGAAGGATAAATTCTTTTGATGATGCTTTCTAAGTTATGTTATTTACAGGTCATCTCACCATTTTCGCAATAAGTTTTCTTCTAGAATGATTCCGACCGTGAAATTGGGAGGCCGTTGAGGAAACATATCCAAGTAGTTGTGATAAAAATTTCATCTTGTGGGTCGTTGTATTTTTGGAGTTACACTCCATGGAAAATATGGTTTGTGGATAGTCCTTAAACTAGTCTAAAACAAGTGTTTCAGGTAAAAACGTCATAAATTATTCATAACAGATTGAAATTTAGTAAGACAAAATGTTTTGGTTATATTACAATCTGTAGTATTTTGTGTACAATTTGATATCCATACAACAAATATTCCATGTGGGGCACACTATACAAGTTCGCTCTCTAGAATAAGCCAAAATTCATCAAGGTATCCCATTTTTGCTATAACTCATTTTATGAGACGTTCCAAGTAGTGAAATATGGATGAATTGCATAAAAGACACTAAAGAACATTGTGTACTATTTTAAGATATTTATTCATTACAGGTACATAGTTATGATTATTTCAAGTTAGGGTTGTTGACTAATCCAAAAGTAGTCATGTGAGACTAAAGTAAAGTTTGATGAAAATGCTAATCTCTTGTTTTTAAAGTTAAGGAAGGTTTGTAGGTATGTGATCATATACACCAGGTCTATTATAGAGTTACAAATCAGATTTGGATGATGAAACTGATGAGGGATTTTGGTTGAGGTACATGTTGGGTACATGGTTGAGACAAGTAATTGATGAGTTGGCACATACATGAGCTGTATAGTTGATGATGTTGGTACATCTTGATGAGTCATAGTTTATGTGTATTTGATGCATGATTGGTACAGATTTGGTGCATGGTTGATGCACTCGTTGATGGTATAGGTTGAGGTATAGGTTGGTGCATGGTTGATGCACTTGTTTATGGTACAAGTTGATTATAGGTTGTTTGGACAGGTTATTGTGACATGTTATTTGTAGAGGTTTTATGCATGGTTGATGCATTTGTTTATGGTACAGGTTGAAGTATAGGTTGATTTATGGTACATGTTGGCATAGGTTATTGGTACAGTTTTACATCAGTATATCTCATAATGATAGTGTGACAATGGTTCCATCATTCTACTTCTACATCAGGGCGGTTGTCCGGGGCAAGGAAAGGTGGTTGTAGCCACCTTCCGGTTGTAGCCAGAGAACATAGGGGGTTGTAGCATTCTTATGGTTGTAGCCAGAGAATTGGAGAGTTGGAGCTTCCCTCAGTTTGTAGCCTGAGAAACCAGGGGGTTGGAGTCTCCTTCCAGTTGCAGCTAGAAAAAAAAAGGAAGTTGGTGCTTCCAATGAATGTAATTCTTAAAGACATATAAGAAAAAACATTCTTTGGTTTTCTCCTGCTTTGGGTTTCCACATAAAAACATTGGTGTACTGTGTATGCGTATGATTTCACATTTGTTCATTGTTTATTTACTCTGCAATTATTGGATGATAATGCTACATTGATATAACACTTGCATTATATGGTTAAAAATGATGAAATTTCTCTATTATTGATTCACCCCCCCTCTTAGTAATCCGATATGTGTCTGATGACATCTACCAACCAAGCAAAAATCATGATGAGTGAAGATTGGAAAAGGAAGTAAAAATACAAAATAAAACAAAATTCTAACTAATTATATACAACACATACAAGGGGATTGTTGCCTAGGCGTAATACCTATTAAGATAGAGCCTATTGCGGGGTTCATTTAATACATTCCCATCATAATATTATAACACATGATCCCCTTTATTGAATACATTATTTAGTATGAAAGGGCTACACAACATAGGTTCAAACTTGCTTTCTCGTAGAACATCTTATCTTGGTCATAAACAAGCACCAAGTCTCCTTTGGAGAAGACTCAAGGACAAACATATTTATCATGTTAATCCTTAACACATTTTCAATGTGCCTCATTTATAGTTTTTGCATCTCTGTGGTGTTCATAAATACATTATAAGAAAATAAGGTGCTCTTCTTCTGAAATTGTGTTAGGTAGGTGCTCAAGGATAGCTTCAATGAGGGAATTTAACACTCAATCGATATGATTGATTCCACTCCATGTACAAATTGAAACATGGTCAATTCCATAGTGACATTGGTTGAGGTTCTATATGCCCACAAAGCTAGAAACAACATTAAATACCAATTGGATTTACTTTTGTCAATTGTCCTCTAGAGTATGGTTTTCAAAATATTGTTGGTTCTTCTACTTTCCCATTCGCCGAAGGATAATATGAGAATAAGTGTTCCTATAAGAACCCAAATTTGGCCACCAATTTTGTCATCATTCTATTTTTAAAATTAGTGCCATGATTAGTGATGATCTCTCTACGCACATTGAACCTAGTGATGACATTATAGAATATGAACAATGCGGTTGTCTCACTGTCATTTGCAAAAGTAGGCATGGATTATGCTCACTTAGTAAATTATTCTATAGAAACAATAATATACTTATGACCTTTCACCAAATCTAGATGACACATTTTAAAATCAACCCCCCATTTAGAAAAGGGGCCAATGGTGATAATAGGGTACAAAGGAGCTGGATGAGAATGCAAATTTTTCATAAATACCTGATAGGGGTGCCATTTCTTGATCATTTCAATGCAATATTTGAAAATGGAATGCTATAAATATCATTCACATAATATCTTGTGAATTGTTTCCAACCCAAAAAGGTGAATTCCATAAGTTCGACTATGACAATCATCAAGGAGCTTCTCAACCTCCTCATGGGTTAGGCATCAATGTATAATGATATCAACCCCTCAAAAATACAAAGCTTTGTTGACGATGAGGTAGATCTTCACATGATGGTGAATGTGCCAACAATCATCATGAAAGAGGTGAGAAAGAAACCTCTGGGTCTACATATATACTAGGATGTCTCTATACCAATTGTCATCAAAGGTAGTGAGGACCAAATTCTCATATGGAAAGGACTCATTTTCAACATCCTAATTATATCAATGCAACTCTGACATAACATCAACAAACTATAGATATTTCTTTGATTTGGAAGATGAAAATTCTAATTCAAAGTCTTGCAAAATCACAATCCACTTGGGATACTTGCCCGTGTTTATTCGTCAGGTAAAGATATGCTACATTTCATTAGTATATGAAATCACTAGAGTACATTGAATATGTATGTAATGCCAAAGATTCTAAATAACATGGAATTCCACTAAGGGAAACTTCTATACACGAGAATATCATGATTTAGGTATGGCAAGACCTCTCTTTAGACAATACACCACATGCTCTTGGTGTGAATCATAATCTTGAACTAAAACCATACAAATGGTTGATTTAGATGTTGTAAGATACAATATGAAGTCTTTTTTGTAGTTGTGTAGAGTCGACAATGGGAAAGACATCAATACCTTTTTCAAGGCATCAAATGACCATTGTACTTGGTCATCCCACATAAAAGGTACTCCCTTTTTCATAAGGCACATGAAGCCTTTCATAATCTCGATGTATTTGGCAATAAATCATCCCAATTTTTTTTCTTTTCCATGAAGGCTTTGAATTTGGTGGATATAACATGGGGAAGAAAATTGAACTATCACCTCAACCTTGAATGGGTCAACCATAATATTGTAATTGAAAATGATGAAACTGAGTAATTACCTAGACATGACATGAAATATGCACTTATGAGGATTCAAACAAATTTTATAGCGTCGACATATTTCAAATACTACATGAAGATGAGTTGGGAGATAAATCATTCTCTTTGATCAAGTGGCCAAATCATTTAGATAACCCTTGATAATATGTTTTATTTAATGAAATGAATATGACATGGCTTGCTAGAATGAAGCTTTATCATTTTTGAGAGTGAAAAAACATTTTCCTGTAGGAAAAAGTGTACCAAGGATAGATAAACATAGTTGTTTGCTGATCTTCTAAGTCAATTTAATTATAGCTATAAAATCCATCAATGAATGAAAAAATTCATTTTTGTCACATTCATCAATGATATGATCGATGAATTACATGTGATAATTATAATTAGGGCACACTTTGTTTAGGTCATAGAATTCAATACATACACAAATGGTCCCCTACTTCTTATCCACATGAACTAGGTTTGATACACATTCAGTTAGGGGGATCATGTAGATAAAACTAGATTTCAAGAGTTTTTGCACCTCTAACTTACTAGCATTTTCTTTTCAAGGATTTATTAGTCATAGTTCTTATTGAAAATGCTTCACATTATCATATATTTTTATCTCATTTTCGACAATCTAGGTGTTGGCACAGGGGCAGACCCAGGGTTCAACGCTAAACAATGCACCAACAAAACCCCGACTACCGGCCCTTTCGGCAACATCTGCGAAGCAGGAGAAGTCTCACCCAAGGTAGAAGCAGGGGGGGTTACATGACACAGGTGTCTGTAACCAGGCTGGGACACAGATCTATGATAAGAGCACTTTGTAGAATAGTCTATTAACGCTTAGGAAGTAACATGCATTAGTTTCTTAACTTAATTAACACCGCATGACATAGTCAAAGATAGATCAACGCAGTAAAAATGAATGATTATATACCCTGAGCACTTAGAACTTAGCATTATAAGTTAAATATAACATTCATTTACCCTTAACACAAGTAAATCACTTAAGTAACAAAAGATCTATCTATTACACTTCATAATCCAAGCACTAAGAAGATTCATAACAGAAATAATACAACACAAAGCAAACCATGGGACACCAGATATATGTGGTTCACCCCAGGGTGGGGCTACGTCCACAAACTGCTTCGCCTCTTTATTATTCGCCAAGATATTACATCTATTCACTCCTATGCAGTAAACCACATAGTCCAACTTCACACAAGACAAGAGATCTGCACACTAAACTCTAGATCCTCCTTCCTAAACTAGGTCAAATGCACAGATCCAAGCTCTCTGTTACAACAATGTAACATCCCACTCTTGCATGCATTGAGAGAACTTATTCTTTGAGGACACTTTCTTGCAAGTGATCTAGATTATTATACCATTGGCCGTTTGATTATGATTATGAGGCATTATGGATATGATGATATGTTATTTTGTTGTATTGACATAGATAGGTGATATTGACTGGGTTCTTCTGAGTGTGTAGGACTTTGGACTTCAAGGATGCACAGGCATCGATGAAACCCCTTGGACTCCGGATTGAGTCAGGGAGTGGACAGTTGGGTTGAATATTGTTTATGTGACATATGTACATATGATTAGATGTTATGATGATTGATTATTATTGCTGACATGATTCATTAATGATGCATGCTGACGATAGCTTTCTAACTAGACTCACATGTGGATTAGAGGGGTCATGCATGATGACCAAAGACTTTGAGGGAGAGGTGTGGGAGCTGTTGGATTACTGAGAGGGGGGGGGGTGAATCAGTAATAGAGCAATTTAATCCCTTTTAACCATATAATCCAAGTGCTATATCAATGAAGCATTATTATCCAATAACTGCAGAG
>JZKD02S2162056.1:220690-256841 GCA_000966675.3 Picea glauca
AGGGGACCACTTTGGAGTTCATCCATATTTACTTCTTATCAACCATGACAAAAAAATAATGAGTCATATTTACATCAAACACTATTGGGTCCATTACCCAAAACTTTGTGCTATGAGTCTTTCTTCAAGGGTTGACATCAATGACAACCAACCTTAATCAACAGGAGCAACCCTACCATAGGCTACTACCACTCCCGCCGTGGCTTGAACTGTAGGTTAACGATTACCGAGTTCGAGAAGACCCACGATGCCGTGAGGGAAGACTGTGACAATCTCTCACAATGATTCTAAGGGGCACGCAATAAGGCAGGGGCCTTATTCCTTAGAGGCCCTTAGTCTCCCACAAGATCACTTGGCATAGTATTGACTCCAGGGGTTTTTGATGTCTACCAAGTTAGTCAAGAGGCGAGTGGCACTCTTGGAACACGTAGTGCGTCCTGAAGGGAACGTTGCACAAGGAAAAAATAAGGAGGCAAGTGGCACCCTTGGAGCCCCTAGTGCATCCTGAAGGGCACGTCACGATTTTAACTGGTAAGTGAATAAACCTAGATGGCCTTAAATTAAATGATGTGACAAGTAAGATTTAAAAACAATTTTCCCTAATAAAAATTTTGCCCAACCTAGTGAAATTACAACCTAGGTCTAATTAGAACATGTGGTAAAAAAAATAAAATAATAAATGAACATATAACAAGAAGGGGGGTAAGAAATTCAAATTTATTTATTAAAGTCAAATTATAATGGAGGATTAAAATTTTAAAAAGGGAAATGTTTTTTTTAATCTATTTTACTAATTTAATTTTAGTTAAAAATACAAGAGAGTAAATGGTTGTTTCATCTACACTTGCTAAATCTATTTTTAGTTAAAAAAGAAAAAGGGGGAAACTTAAAGAAAAAGGGGGAAACTTAAGGAAAAGGGGAAATGTAAAGAAAAAGTTGACTGTCTAACTTAGTAGGGAATCTTTTCATTGGAACTTTCTAATTATGAACTCAACTAGGAATTAAGCAAGGCGTAATTAATTTAAGAAGTGTAAGGGAATTTGGGACACCTAAGAGCATTTTTAGGAATGGTACGCGTGTGGGACAGAAACTACAGAGTATTCGCGTTTGGATAAGGTACGCCTATTTAAATTTGTTACTTGAAAATGAAATTTAATTTACGCATGTTATTGTTCTGTGCTCGGTTGAAGATTTCATTGCCATGAGCTTTCTTGCACTTACTTTCCTATGGTATTTGTAATCCCCTTGTCACTGTTTTTGAATTGATTTCCTGTGGTGAACCCAACCTCTTATTGCAATGACTTCTTTGTGTTTTTTTATTGATTATTACACAAAAAATTATGTTTTTCCCTTATCCCTTTAGTTATTAGTCCATGCCTGAGCAATCGGCTAGGAGTCGAATCGATGGTCGTCACTTTAGTGTTTAAATACCTATAGATTCAAATGCCCTGCTTTCTTGTGGATGGATAAAAAGTGAAGGATAAGTTTTTCCCAACCATACATCCCTTACGTATCTCTGCATCTAATTGATTCTTTGCTGAATGATTAGTCTTTGCGCGTTCTTGTGATGAGTATATATGCGTTTTCTTGATTGATCATCTCTGCGTTTTCTTGGAACATTTACCTCTTCTTTTCCTTGAAATGTTAAACTCTGCATTTGAATGTTCACCTTGAACGATTAATCTTGAAGGATTAATCTCTGAGGAAATAGTTTTTACCAAATCGTTTTTCCAGAACCTCACTGTGTTGATGACTGTGTGACAACAATTTGATGTGTTTGTGTTTGATAAGTTTGTGATTTGTTATATATTTTGGATGAAATTTTACACTGTGTTTTTGATAAGTCCCAGCATTTCGAATGGTGATATACCTGTGTTTTTACCAACAAATTTCATTGTGATATACTTGCGTTTTTACCCAGCTTTCACCCTATGATTTTCGTGGCCTTTACCATAATGATTTTACCTGGCATCTATTTCGTTGATAGATGTTTTATCTCCCTTTGAATGATGTTTCGTTTGACAACGATTTCGTTGATAGCCATATCGTTTGATAGCTATTTCGATTTCATTTGGAAGCTATTTCGATTTCGTTTGATAGCTATTTCAATTTTGTTTGGAATCTATTTCGTTGGGCAACTATTTCGATTTCATTTGATAGCTATTTCGATTTCCTTTGGCAGCTATTTCGTTTGACAATAATTAATAATGTGTTAATGTGTATTGATAATCTAAAGGAAACAATATTATTGACAGTAAATAATAATGTGTTAATGTGTGTTAATAATTTATAGGCAGCGTTATGATTGACAATAAATAATGTGTGTTAATAATTCATAGGCAACGTTATGATTGACAGTAAATAATGTGTGTTAATAATTTATAGGCACCATTATCATTGTTAGTAAATAATAATGCGTGATAATAATGTGTTAATGTGTTAATAACAACGATTTCATTTTTTGAAGGAAAATTATATAGCGATTTCATGATAGCAATTTTCATTGATGATAGCAAACTCATATAGCGATTTTATTCTAGACAGACGGTATGAATGGGTAGCGATTTCACAATATTGACAATAAATGTTGACAACAATTTCAATACTCGACAGAGGTTATTAATGATTAGTGATTTAATGTTTGACAGTAAATATTTTTAGACAACGATCTTGCATTATCTGGTATGAGAGTGATTTTATATTCATTATATGACAATGAGTTAATATTTATCTATGGTTGCGATTTAACAGTAATATTGACAATGATTCTGTAGATGTTGTATACTAGCAATTTTCTATTATTGTATAACAACGATTCCTAAAATTATCATTGATTGATAGCTTGTTTTGTTGACAACCCTTATTAATATATAGCAATAATTGTTGACAACGATATCATATTTATTGACAACATATTTTGTTGATTGATAACATATCTTGTTGACAATCATTATTAATAAATAAAAATAATTGTTGACAATGATATCATATTGACTGACATCATCATTTGTTGATTGATAACATATTATCGACAACCATTATTATTTGATTGATAGCATATTTTGTTGACAACAATATCATATTGATGTAGCAACCATAATTACCAACGATATTTAACAACGTATTATAATAATGTTATAGTGTTTTACAATATTGTTATAGAGATATTTAACAACGTTTTACAATTCGTTACCATGAACAATATGTATTTTTAATATTGATGTAGTTAACATGAACAACATGTATTTTTAATATAATTAGATACAATGAGCTAATTGTTAGATAATCATTATTTTAATGTGCACAGATTGATGTATGTTTGCAATAGAAATTGTGGCACAAGGAATTTAATGTGCTGTATGAATGTTATAGTTGTCATATTTCCTTGCGCCTTGTTGAATTGTTGATTGGGTGCTTGGTTTAGTCGTCATGTGTTGACAGTCAATTCAGTCTCCTAGCGCATTGGATTTTCATAGGTTATTGGTATGGATAGGTTGTGTTGCTCTATGGTTACCGTCGCACCTATCGCCTTATGACAACATGATTCCTAATGAGGGGATCATTGCGTGCCTTGATGGATAGACGTGAATGATGACCTGTCCGGAGTCTTGTGCTTCCTGATGAGGGCGTTTGTTCATTGTAATTGATGTTGGTACTTGGTTCTGTAATGCCTCAATGAGTTTGGTTTTGCGCGTCGTAGATGTTTTCTAATTACTAGTTGTCAAGCCGTTGTGTCAGGATTGTTTATGTTGTCGTTTAGCTTGTAGAAATTGACTTCCTTGTGTCAGGCGGGTAGCCGTTTGTTTGCCTATCGATTATCACATGTTTCATTCAGTTGCATGATGTGCTAGTATGCTGGGTTGTTGTTGTCTTTTGCCCGATTGTGTAAGTTGTGTTCGTCGTCAAGTCGTGTTGATTAATTGTTGTTGTTGTTTTCATTCTTCTTTAAAAAAAAAAAATTGCTTTTGCATTGCGTCGCATGCAGTTGTAATGATGGGGTCATTACATATGGTATCAGAGCGTGTTCGAACTGCGACTTGGGATCACTACGACTTTCGTTGATTTGAATTCTGATTATAAGGTTGCTAATTAATTTGGTTTGTTTTCGTGCAGGCCGTAATCATGGTTAGAGGACGCCACAGAGGTAGATGACGGGGTGCTAAGGGAGGAGGCACAATGCCCCTAGCAGCATGCACGCCTGAGGGGTCTAACCCCCAGTGAAATGAACAGGTTGTCGGGCAGGAACAAATAGCGATGGGTGATGTGGTTGGGTTGATGAGGTCCTTTCAACGGATGTTTGAGGCACTGATCAGTCGTTTGGATAGAGATGAGGCCAGGGACTTGGCACCCCTTGAGGGTCCACCGTGCACTCTGGTTGGTATTGGTAGCATTCACCGCAAACTCGAGAAGGTCAAATTTCCTGAGTTCTTTGGTTCCCCAGACGACACAGCCGTTGAGGCATGGTTGGAGAATATGGCTATGTACTTTTCACTTCGTGACTATACCTCCAACATGAAGGTCTGCATGACAATATTTTAACTGAAGTGGAGCACTCTTCTATGGTGGAAGATGCTCCTGCCCCAATTGAACATGGCCTTCGAAGACGTGTCATGGGAACTGTTCAAGGAATGATTCCGAGAGAGATATCTATCAGAGGAATTCATTGAGCGTCATCTCAATGAGTTAAATGCCTTGCGACAGGGCGACCATACAGTGCCCGAGTACGAGGCCCATTTAATGGAGTTTCTTTGGTATGCTCCACACCTGAATACTGAGAAACTTAAAGTCAACCGATTCTTGTTTGGCCTTAATGTCAACATTCATGCAAAGGTTAGGATTCTGATGCCTCAAACCTTGCATGATGTCGTTCAGAAGGCCCTCATAACAAAAGAGGAGCTTATCAATGGGGTTCAGAGCTGGATTCTAGCGAGACTATCAGAGCATGTGTCATCTATTGCGTAACAACATCAGATACCAGCTAGACAAACACAAGGATATCATGGATTCCAGAGAGGATCCACTTTCACTACACCTCAGGGACCAACGCCTCAACAACAGACTTCTTATCGAGGACCAAAACATCAACAATGTCGTCGACCGCAACAACAAAAGTTTAGGCCTCTTCAGCAGAACATACCAGGGTTCCAGGTAGGTGGACCATCAACTTCTACTTTGGGTACCAAGAGTACTGGACCGAAGAAAGGGTGTTGGAAATGTGGGGAGACACATTACCAACGCAACTGCCCAGTGGAGAGGACTAGAGCATCTGGATCCACCAGACCCACTACCCTGGGATATTTGGGCAAGGCCCATTGGATTCATGTAGCAGTGAATAACCACTAGGCAGAGCACCAGTCGACTGTGCTCGAGACATCAGGTACTGTCGCTGACTAGACCCTTAGTATTTTGATAGATCCCGGTGTTACCGAGAGTTTCATTTCTGGTGCAACACTAAAAAGGATTAAGGGAAAGGAATTCGAACAAGATGAGTATAGATTTGTAGAAATGGATTCTAGAGCCAAACACAAGGTTGGTGGGAAGGTTACAGGATGTAGCCTTAACTTGGGAGAGTTTTTCACTAGGGCCACCCTGTATGTCATGATATTAGGATCTTATGATGTCATGATCGGTATAGACTGGTTGGAATCACATGAGGCGATACTCAACTGTAAGATGAAACAATTGAGCTTGGTCGATGATGAGGGAAAAAGATGTGTGATTGTAGGGCAGAACCAGGGAGTTTCCCTGAGGTTCATCTCTTCCTTACAGCTATGAAAGAGCATGCGTAAGGGATGTAATATTTATGCGATCCTTGCGTTAAACGAGAAGGGAACAATAGAAGGTCTAGAACAACTTTAGGTGGTGAGAGAGTTTGTGGACGTCTTCCTTGAGGAGTTACCTAGGATGTGGTCAGAGAAGGAATTGGAATTTACCATAGACCTAAAATCGAGGACTGAACCGATAGAAAGAATGCCTTATCAGATGTCGGTCCCGGAGTTACAGGAGTTGAAAATACAACTAAAGGAGTCGCTAGACCTGGGAATTATACATCCTAGTGTGTCACTGTGGGGTGTGCCTGTTATTTTCATTCAAAATAAGGATGGGTCATGGAGACTCTGCATTGATTACCATCAATTGAACAAGGCAATGATCAAGAGTCAATATCTGTTGCCAAGGATTGATGATCTATTTGTTCATATGAAAGGCGTAATCATGTTTTAAAAGATTGACTTGTGATCAGGGTATCACCAGTTACGAATCAAGGAGGATGATGTTCCTAAGACTTCCTTTAAGACAAGGTTTGGATGTTACAAGTTTATTGTTTTACCGTTTGGACTGACGAACGCCCCAGGGGTATTTATCAGTTTGATGAATGGGGTGTTCTGCGAATACTTGGACAAGTTCATCCAAGTATTCATTTATGACATTTTGATTTACTCTCGGACGATGGAGGAGCATGATGAACACTTGCACCTGGTACTACAATGTTTGCGAGAGAATTTTTTTTATGGGAAATTGTCTAAATGCTCATTTTATCAATAGAAGATTCACTACTTAGGGCATGTCATCTCCAACGAAGGTATCGCCATGGATCTAACAAAGGTTGAGGCTATTATGGAGTGGTTCGTGCCAATGAATGTCTCTGAAGTGTGTAGCTTCATGGGTTTAGCAGGATATTATAGATGGTTTGTCGAGGGTTTTTCGAAGATAACAAATCCGATTATGAAATTGTAGAAGAAGAACAAGAAGTTTGTTTCGACAAAGAAATGTGCGGAAGCATTTTAGAGATTCAAGGAGCTGTTGAGAATGAAACCGATACTAAAGGTCCCTGACATGGACACAAACTTCTTGGTATGCACTGACACATCCAAGGAAGGCTTAGGCAGAGTCTTAATGCAAGACAATTGAGTGATCGATTACATATCGAGAAAGTTGAGAAGGCATGAGGAGAACTATGAAACACATGATTTGGATTTGTTAGCCATTGTTGATGCCTTGAAATTTTGGAGACACTACCTTATTGGAAAAAAATTCGAACTAAAAACAAACCACTTTGGACTACAACACATCTTTACGCAAAGCGACTTGAACGTGCAACAACGATGTTGGTCGGAATTTCTTAGCGAGTACGATTTTGAGATTACTTACATAAAGGGATTAGTGAACAAAGTGGCTGATGTGTTGAGCTGGAGACCGCACATATTTTCTTTGATGCCTCTTCAAACGAATATATGTGAAAATATTCTAACTTTACAGTGCGACGATGACTGGTACAAAGAGGTCAAGGATTTTATCGGACACAACACAATGATGGTACCAATATTTGAAGGATTTACATTGGACGATGACGGATTATTGAGATTTAAAAATCAATTTTACGTACCACCGAATGACGAGTTGAGGAGTTTGATCCTATATGAGGCTCATAGAGAAGTGTACATGGCTCATCCGGGAGTCACAAATATGAGGGCAGACCTTAAACCCTTATTCTTCTGGATAGGAATGAAGGCATACATGGTCAACTACGTGGAAATATGTCTAGAATGTCAGCATGTGAAGGCTAAACATAGACATCCTACAGGATAACTACAGGCACATGCTATTCCAGAATCAAAATGGGAGGTCATTTTGATGGATTTCATTGTTGGATTACCACTAATGGCAAGGATACACGACTCGATTTTTGTGGTAGTCGACACTCTGATGAAGAGTGCTCATTTTATTCTTGTACATATGACGTATCAGGCACCTGACATAGCTACAGTTTTCATTAGTGAGTTTGTGAGTCTGCATGGAGTGCCTAGGAGGATTATATCCGATTGTGGATCGGTGTTTACTGGATGATTTTGGACTAGTTTCCAGGAGTCCTTGGGAACCCAACTTAACTTTAGTACCACGTATCACCTGGAGACAGACGGGAAGACTGAACGAATAAACCAAATCTTGGAGGGTATGTTGCGTATGTACGTGATGGACCAACAAAAGCATTGGGAGGAGTTATTACCACTGGTAGAATTCACGTATACCAACAGTTATCAAAGCACCATTAAGATGGCACCTTTTGAGTTTCTTTACGGGCGACCATGTCATATGCCTTTGAGTTGGGATCAAATTGAGGATAGGGTCATGGTGGGACCAGAAGTGATCCAATAAATGGAAGATCAAATGAAAACAATAAGACAAAGGATCAAGGAAGTGCAGGATCCACAGAAGAGTTATGCTGATGCCAATCGTGTTGACCCTATTTATGAAGTTGGCGATCGAGTCCTCTTGCGGGTGAAACCAAATAAGAGTTCGATCAAGTTTGGAAAGGGTGATAAAATATCTCCTAGGTTCATGGGACCTTTCGAGATTATGGAAAGGAAGGGGCCCATGGCCTATCGACTAGCCTTGCCTGATTCTTTGAGGCGTATGCACGATTTTTTGCACATATCTTTTTTGAGACATTATATTAGTGATCCTACACATGTTATTGACATGAGTTCCTTGCAGGTATTTGACGAGGGTTTTCTCACGGCGGAGCCAATCTGCATCTTGGACCATCGCATTCAAAAACTATGGTGTTGAATAGTAGATCAGGTCAAGGTCCAGTGGAACAACTATTGTCCACACTCGACGATCTGGTAGGACGCATATGATATGCGTCAGCAGTTTCCATTTTTGTTTGATTGATAGACTTGATATTGTGATACAATTTTTTCAGCACTTATATACTGTGAAAATTCGGGACAAAGTTTAGACCAAGAGGGGGTGTATGTAACATCCCACTCTTGCGCACACTGAGTGAACTTATTATTTGAGGACACTTGCTTGCAAGTGATCCAGATTATTATACTATTGGCCATTTGATTATGATTATTAGGGATTATGGATACAATGATATGTTATTTTGTTGTATTGACATAGACATGTGCTATTGACTAAGTTCTATTGAGTGTGCAGGACATTGGACCTCAAGGATGCAGATGCATCAATGAAATACCTTGGACTCCAGATCGAGTCAGGGAGTGGACTGCTAGGTTGAATATTGTTGATGTGACATATGTACATATGATTAGATGTTATGATGATTGATTATTATTGCTGACATGATTCATTGATGATGCAGGCTGACGATAGCTTGCCGACCAGACTCACATGTGGAGTAGAGGGGTTACGCACGATGACCAGAGACTTTAAGGGAGAGGTGTGGGAGCAGCCCTGCCACAACCTACTAACACTCTCACCATGGCTCGAACTGTAGGTTAACGATTACCTAGTTCGAGAAGACCCACTATGCCATGAGGGTAGACTGCGAAAGTTGCTCACGATGATTCTAAGGGGCAGACAATAAGGAAGGGGCCTTATTCCTTAGAGGTCCTTAGTCTCCCACAAGATCACCTAGCGGAGTATTGACTCCAGGGGTTTTTGATGTCTACCAAGTCAATCAAGAGGTGAGTGGCACCCTTGGAGCACGTAGTGCATCCTGAAGGGCACGTCGCTCAAGGGAAACAAAATAAGGTGAGTGGTACCCTTGGAGCACCTAGTGCGTCTTGAAGGGCATGTCATGATTTTAACTGGTAAGTGAATAAACCTAGATGGACTTAAATTAAACGATGTGACAAGTAAGATTTAAAAACAATTTTCCCCAATAAAAATGTCGCCCAACCTAGTGAAATTACAACCTAGGTCTAATTAGAACATGTGGTAATTAATAATAATAATAAATGAACATATAACAAGAAGGGGGGTAAGAAATTCAAATTTATTTATTAAAGTCAAATTACAATGGAGGATTAAAATTTTAAAAAGGGAAATGGTTGTTTTTATCCATTTCTACTAATTTAAGTTTAGTTAAAAAGAAAAGAGGGTAAATGGTTGTTTCATCTACACTTGCTAAATTTTTTTTTAGTTAAAAAGGAAAAAGGGGGAAACTTAAAAGAAATGGAAAACTTAAAGAAAAAGGGGGACTCTTAAGGAAAAGGAGAAATGTAAAGAAAAAGATGAATGTCTAACTTAGTAAGAAATCTTGCCATTGGAACTTTCTAATTATGAACTCAACTAAGAATTAAGCAAAGCATAAGTCATTTAAGAAGTGTAAGGGAATTTTGGGACACCTAGGAGTGTTTTTAGGAATGATTTTAGGTGGGTGAGGGAAATAGGAATAATTAATTAATTAATAAAATTAATTTTCTAGTGCAACTAGGGGATCGAGCGACATGTGTACGAGGGAGGTTTTTCCTAATTAATTAAATGAAAAAGGAATTTAATGAGAATTTGGGAAACTAATTACTGAAAACTCTATAAAAAAGATGGAGGAGGAGGAGGGGTATGGATCTCATATTTTTGCATAACGTTACGCTGCTGAATTTTTGTCTTGACCGAACTTCTCTTGTGGGAGTTGGTATACCCAGCTCGGGTAACGAGTGGTAGCTCGGCCTTGTGAGGTGATATGGGTGCTATATTTTCTTTGGTATTGTGTGTGTGGCCCCTTGGTGGATTAGGGGGCTAGGGGGAAGAAGAGTACCCCTAGCGTTGGCTAGGAGGTACCGGTGAGGCCGCATCGGTCGATAAGAAATATTTGGATGGAGCGCGTGCGAGACAAAAACTATAGAGTATTAGCATTTGGCTAAGGTACGCCTATTTAAAGTTGTTACTTGCAAATGAAATTTAATCTACGCATGTTATTTTTCTGTGCTTGGTTGAAGATTTCATTACCATGAGCTTTCTTGCACCTGCTTTCCTACGGTATTTGTAATCCCCTTGCTTTCTGTTTTTGAGTTGATTTCCTGTGGCGAACTCAACCTCTTATTGAAATGACTTCTCTGTGTTGTTTTATTGAATATTACGCTGAAATTTGTGTTTTTCCCTTATCCCTTTAGTTATTAGTCTGTGCCTGAGCAGTCGGCCAGGATCCAAATCGACGGTCGTCACTTCAGTGTTTAAAGACCTATAGATTCAAATGCCCTTATTTCCTATGCATGGATAATAAGTGAAGGATAAGTTTCTCCCAACCATCTATCGCTTACTTATCTCTGCGTTTGATTGATTCTTTGCTGAATGATTAGTCTTTGTGCCTTCTTGTGATGAGTATATCTGTGTTTTCTTGATTGATCATCTCCGCATTTGCTTGGAATGATTACCTATTCTTTTCCTTGAAATGTTAAACTCTGCATTTGGATGTTAACCTTGAATGATTAATATTGAAGGATTAATATCTGAGGAAATAGTTTTTACCAAATCATTTTTCCAGAACCTCACTGCGTTGATGACTGCGTGACAACGTTTTGATGTGTCTGTGATTTTTTATATATTTTTGATGAAATTTTACACTCTCTATTTTTGATAACTCCTAGTGTTTGGAATGGTGATATACCTACGTTTTTACCAACAAATTTCATTTTGATATACTTGCGTTTTTACCCAGCTTTCACCCTATGATTTTCGTGGCCTTTACCATAACGATTTTACCTAGCAACTATTTCGTTGATAGATGTTTTATCTCCCTTTGAATGATGTTTTGTTTGGCAACGATTTCTTTTGATAGCTATATCGATTTCGTTTGATAGCTATTTCGATTTTGTTTGGTAGCTATTTCGATTTCGTTTGATAGCTATTTTGATTTCGTTTGGTAGCTATTTCGTTTGACAATAATTAATAATGTGTTAATGGGTATTGATAATCTAAAGGCAACATTATCATTGACAATAAGTAATAATGTGTTAATGTGTGTTAATAATTTATAGGCAACGTTATTGTTGACAGTAAATAATGTGTGTTAATAATTCATAGGCAACGTTATCATTGAAAGTAAATAATGTGTGATAATAATAATGTGTGTTAATAGTTTATAGGAAACATTATCATTGTCAAAAAATAATATTGCGTGATAATAATGTGTTAATGTGTTAATAGCAACAATTTGTTTTTTCGAAGGAAAATTATATAGCAATTTCATGACAACAATTTGCATTGATGATAGTGAACTCATATAGCGATTTTATTCCAGACAGATGGTATGAATGGGTAGCGATTTCACAATGTTGACAGTAAACGCTGACAACAATTTCAATAGTAGACATAGGTTATTAATGATTAACGATTTAATTTTTGACAGTAAATATTTTTAGACAATGATCTTGCATTATCTGGTATGACAACAATTGTATATTCATTATATGACAACGAGTTAATATTTATCTATGGCTGCGATTTAACTGTAATATTGACAACGATTCTGTAGATGTTGTATAATAGCGATTTTCTATTATTGTATAACAATGATTCCATAAATTATCATTGATTGATAGCATGTTTTGTTGACAACCCTTATTAATATATAACAATAATTGTTGACAGCGATATCATATTGATTGACATCATATTTAGTTGATTGATAACATATCTTGTTGACAATCATTATTAATAAATAGCAATAATTGTTGACAATGATATCATATTGACTGACATCATAATTTGTTGATTGATAGCATATTGTCAAAAACCATTATTATTTGATTGATAGCATATTTTGTTGACACCGATATCATATTGATGTAATAGCGTTATTGACGTAGCAACGATAATTACCAACAATATTTAACAACATATTACAATAATGTTATAGTGTTTTACAATATTGTTATAGCGATATTTAACAACGTTTTACAATTCGTTACCATGAACAATATGTATTTTTAATACTGATGTTGTTACCATGAACAAAATGTATTTTTAATATAATTAGATACAATGAGCTAATTGTTAGATAATCATTATTTTAATGTGTACAGATTGATGTATCTTTGCAGTAGAAATTGTGGCGCAAGGAATTTAATGTGCTGTATGAATGTTATAGTCATTAGATTTCCTTGCGTCTTGTTGAATTTGCTATTGGGTGCTTGGGTTAGTCGTCATGTGTTGACTGTCAATTCAATCTCCTAGCACGTTGGAGTTTCTTGGGTTATTGGTCTGGATAATTTTTGTTGTGCTAGGGTTACTATCGTGCCTATTGACTTGTGACGACATGATTCCTAATGAGGGGATCATTGCGCGCCCTGATGGATAGACGCGAATGATGATCTGACCAGAGTCTTGTGCTTCCCGATGAGGGTGTTTGTTATTTGTAATTGATGTTTCTACTTGGTTCTGTAATGCCTCAATGCATTTGGTTTTGCGCGCCGTAGAGGTTTTTTAGTTACTATTCATCAAGCTGTTGTGTTGGGATTGTTGATGTTGTCCTTTAGCTTGTAGGCATTGACTTCCTTGTGTCGGACGGGTAGCCATTTTCTTGCCTATTGATTATCGCATGTTTCCTCTGATTGCATGATGTGCTAGTATGTTGGGTCATTGTTGTCTGTTGCTCGATTGTATAAGTTGTGTTCGTCTTCAAGTCATGTTGATTAATTGTTTTCATTGTTGCTGCCCTTCTTAAAAAATAAAAATAAATTTCTTTTGTGTTGCGTCACATGTAGTCATAATGATGGGGTCGTTACATACAAAATCACAGTCGAGCACAAAGCCTCGACCGCATACACCTCTTTTCACAAAATCACTTCTATTCACACAGAACTACCCTACTTCTACAATGCATTCCTCTTTATTTATACTTTTACAAACCCTTACAATAAGGCCTAAACATGGGAAAACCCCATGGGATG
Source organism: Picea glauca (assembly GCA_000966675.3). Taxonomy (NCBI): domain Eukaryota; kingdom Viridiplantae; phylum Streptophyta; class Pinopsida; order Pinales; family Pinaceae; genus Picea; species Picea glauca. The sequence continues at coordinate 234,331 of JZKD02S2162056.1, forward strand.
ACATCCCATAAACCCGTTACAAAACCATAGAGGACTCTTTAATGGGTCCACATAACCATAAAAAATGGGTGAGATCCGCGATATCAGCTCCACCTGGGTGCTCCTTCTTGGACCAATGTGTCGAAGTCCAAAATTGGGCCAAATCTGAGCAAAGTTTCCTCAAAACTTGGTCGAGGGCCAACAAGCCCCCAACACTCACCTGTGACCCGCCCCAAGTCATTAGGTCCAGACATTGTTGCTTCGAAAGCCTTGAGCTTAACTCGAGCTGCCTCGACTTGCTGCCTCACCTGAGCCTCCCACTCAATGAGCTCCTGGACTATCTGCTCTGTAATAGGCCCTTCCAGTCGATGTTCTACTGCTGCAACTAATTGATCTAGTTGTGAGCCCTATGCATCAATATCTTCAAACAACTTGCAATATTCATCCTACATAGGTTGTAGCTTCTGCGTTACTTCCATTACCTTACCCTGGAGGGAAGTCATCTGCTGCTGTACTTTGCGCTACTCCTAGGATATCTTCATCCTTTCCACTAATGTGAGCATATTCATCTGCACCTGCAACGAAAATTCTTACTACTGCACCTCCTACAACTGCACTTCTAGCTTCTTTATCTCTGGATCCTCAGCGAGGTGTTCATATGTCTGGGCGCTCCTGTCACTCAACTGTTTACATATTGAGGTGAGGGCTCTTATACTTTCTACTATGTTCTTGGAAGATTCCTCCCTCTGGTCACACACCTCTTGTGGGGTTCTCAGTAATGTTTGGGCCTCCAATTTAGTTATCCTAGCATGAATCTACTGGAAGGTCTCTGCGAGCTTCACTACTTGAGCTTCGACCGACTCTTTCTCTTCCTATGCCAATCCTGGCATAGAGCGACATGCTTTACTTATGAATTATTTGACCATGACCTGCTCTGCGAGCAACTACTCTTTTTCCCTCTGTATCTAATCTTTTTCCTCCTAAAACTTTGCCTGAAGCTCTGCTTTGTCGATTTCATGGGCAACTACACTGTCCTGCACTACTCGTAATTTTACTAGGACTTCCTCTTTCTCCTTTTGTAAGGCTTCTGTATCCTTCTCCTTCTCTTCCTGAGCTCTCTGAAACTGAGCTTCAGTTGCATCTGCAAGCCTTCTTAACTGGGCTGGTTCATCCCCCAATTCTACAACTTGTGATGAGGAAGGCATAGTCGGCATAGTAGGCATTGCGTGGACCAAGTAAACCACCTGCTACACTTCCTTTAATTATCTCTCAATTCTTCCTTACATCTCCACCCGTTTCTCTCTGTATATCTACAACATGTCTTCCTAGGCGTCCTCCATATCTCCACGAACTAGACTGATTTCTTCTTCAGTGAGAGTGGCTTACAACAACGGGTTATTGGCATGTGTATTCTTCCTTGCTGAAGGTTTCTTTGGATAAAATTTCCTCTTTTGCGGTGTCACTATCCCAACAAAGGGATCTTCAGGTGGAGGTTGGGTAGCTTCACCTCCTCCTTTCTCTTATTCTCCTTAATATCCTTCTGGTTCGTCTTCTCCTTCTCCTCTGGGTGATCCAGACTCATTATCTTCAAAAGTTTTGTCCTCTTCGTCACTCTCTATGTCTTGGACTTCATCCTTCTTTTTTTTCTTCTTCGTCCCACTAGACTGCCCAACATGTTCAACTCGTGTAACTACGGGGATTCCTATGGTATCAGTTTCAGATAAATATACATCGACGAAAGGTACAGGAAATTCCTTTGTCCATTCCTTTGTAATCTACTCCATATATTCATCTGTCAGCTTGTAGTATGACTGCAATTCTTCATGGTGCTCATATCTGCACGTGATGATGTAAATGAATTGGAGATTAGTGCATAAATTCGCTATGGGTCGGTATTGATGCAGGGTACGCGGTGTCATTCACAGGGATGATTCAATGTCAACCTTTAACTGCTGGTAATATCCATGAAACATGAAATTAGACTACCATTGCTTCATCATGTCATTGGTATACCACAGGGTGGAAAACAGAGCGACCAATGGCTCCGAAGATTTGATCTCTGGAAAAGTGACTCCTTCGGGCATCTGCCAAGCCACAAATGTGATCAAAATGATCAACCAACTGTAATGAAATTCATATCCCAAGTCCTGGGCTTCGCGACAATCCTTTTCTAATTCGTTGACGAGGTAGTTTGCCCAGTTCATCTGCATGAACTCCACACACTTTCCTGCGAGGTCCACCACCAACTCGGTGACCTGTGTGGGGTGGTTCTTCCTCACTATATTTCCATCTAGGAGTTGACAAGTAAGGTGCACTGTGCCATCCTTTATAGAGAATGCCTTGTAACCTCACTTTCTTTTTTCTACCTCTTGATAGGCTTCTTTGATGCACTGCGCTGACGAACGGTCTAAGGCCTTCCCTGGATAAAAATGACGTGGGTCAGGTCCCTTCACACTTAAACCTATGATTTGGTGGATCAATGTCGAATCAAAAATAATCCTTCTATTGAGCCAGAGCTATCCTCCATGATAGCATGACAAAAGGAGTTTAACGCAAGCGTTAACCTCTTGGTGGCGACCAAAATGTGGGATCTTCATTACATTCAACACGGTGGACTGCGCCAACCCCTTAATCCATGGATGTGAGACAAGGTGAGGTTTCTTTCTAGTTTTCTTCGTTAAGTAGCGATGAGGAGCCAACATGGAATATTTCTTCCCGTCTCTTAAGATGAAGTCACTGTGCTTCAACAACGAGATATGTCCTAACTGACTCTCGACTATGCGAATTCCTTTTAGAATGTACGAAGTGAAGACATAGTACTCAAAATCCCGAGGGATACTATCACGATTAACATCGCCAAACAGAGGTGGAACATACTCAGGCAGTATCGACGGGATCTACTTCGCGTTAGCCAGATCACCGCGATGCTTACTTCGCTGGTCAGTTCCGGGGTTGATATGGGTGGAACGACGTCCGGTCAAAGGGAAATCCTGCAGTCCCCTATTTGACGATGCCTGAATGCTCTTAGATATCGGTCTGTTGGCCATTAGCTTCTTAATAACTTCCTCGACAAAATTCTCCAACTCCCTGGGTTCACTCGACATTCTAGCTTCTAACAAATCACGGGTAGATAAAAATACAAACGGGGTATACTTCCGATAATGACAGACAACTTAGTTTGACACTTGGACAATTCTCTGCTTAGATCAGTCAGTCACGAGTAGCAAAGTGTGGTCCTAATGCAATGACCGACGAGTTAAATAAGTGGGGTGGTCATGACAGATCTTCCAATGGATAGGAAACTGCTTCCATTAATGTAAATCTATCAGTTATGGCATGATCTCAATGTCCAAAAGCAACCCATAAGCCCATAAATGCGTTTTCTAACCGTTTCGAAGCATCATTCTAACGGTCGGGGAACCTCCAATGGTCATATAAATTCACTAGGGTGAAGTCCAAATCTAAGTGGACCTGCTGTTCCAGCAAGGTTCAAATCCTGTGAACCTGCCTCCTGTGAGGTTCTATTCTGCGAAGTCTTCCATATGATCTCTGTAACTTCTTGTAGCTTTTCCAACTTAGCCTTATTTTTATTGAGCTTCCTTGCCTTCTTTCCAATGATTCGAGTCTCTTTAACTATTTCTGGAATCCTCTTTCCATTTTTATTCTTATCTTCCCCTAGCATAGTGGCTTCACACTGTTGAGGTACCCTCAAAGGTTATGAAGTTAATATCCATTTTCTTAACATTTATTGAGTGGGAATACTTCTTTCTTAGATAGGTAGGTTCTTCAAGTCTTCTTGCATTCTTTCAACCTTGTTAGCTAATTCTGTTGCTTTCTGTTCCTCATGCGTTGTTAGTTTGCTCCTTTTCTTTGACTTATCCTCTCGTTCTTCTATTAGTCGGTCTATTTTCCTAGCTATGAAATCCATTAATTCTTTCTTTTTCTTTTCTGTAGATTCTTCCTATGCTTTCCTTGTAATCTGATCCTTCTCAATCCAAGTCTTACCTAAAAAAAGTGGGAAAGGGGCATTGTCCTCAATAAACTTAATGACTTCAAATTCTTCTTCAGTCGATGTTCCATGAACAATAATAGATACAGTAGTTACTCTTCCACACAAAGTTATCATATTTCCCTTAAACAAGCCTATCCTTCCTAAATAAGGTACCATAGTAGGCTTTCCCAAAATTTCCCAATTTTTTTCTGTCATAATATTCACTTGTGTTTCTTCATCCAAGACTATACGGTCTATGTTGAAGTCTTCTATTCTTGCATCTATGCGCTATTTTGCTTTCAGGATTTCTGGGAAACTGACATCTTTATAAACATCCATCATTTATTCTAACTATAATAACATAGTTTGAACTTCCTCTGACCTTTTCTCTTTATAAATTTATAACATGCCCTTAGTCTCTTAAATTTATTCATAGTTTTCTTGTTTTATGGCCATTCTTTCAGCTTTAGCAATAATCCTTGGACAATCCTCAACCTCATGACCGACAACCTTACAACAAAGACAAATAGGGCCTCCTCCAGGAAATTCCTTAGAAAGATGTCCTAGACTTATGAAATTATAAAACAAATTCAATCCTCTTTTTATCTTAAATGTTCCCCAACCTTTTCTGTACTGTGCACTTCCCCTAGGATCATAGTGCTAGAAGTGCAATCTGTAATTTTTTTTCTATGTTCCCGCATCCACTTATTAGTCCAAAAACACTTTCTATGCATGGGAAGAACATATCTTTCTTCATTTCCATTAAATTTACTCAAATCAAATCTTTCTTTCAACTGCGCCCTAGCCTTCATACTAGGACATAATCTATTAAACATACTTAAATTCATGCTTTCAAAACAAAAAATTTCACTTATCTTTGTCTTACCAAAGCACAAAGCTTGCTTCTTTTAGGATCTTACCTCTTTTCTTTAGAACAAATTACTTCCTTGGCACAAAGCTTCGCAAGTCAACTAGAGTACTGCGCACTTCAACAGTAGATCTATGCACATAGCTTCTCTTTTTCTTTACTTCAGTTCTCAATAATCACAGTTTCAGGTCCCCAAAACAGAACCATTTATTGGCACAGGGGCAGACCCAGGTGTTGACGATTAAAAATTGCAATGAAGTTTTTCCCGCAAAGTGTTGCTAAAGCCTATTATTATAAAAGCTAAATAATACTAGTAGGTGGGACCCCCTTGAACCATTGAATATCAGATGTGTTCATTTTTTATGTTATGATGATGTGCGACATGACTTACATGGTTGATGAGATCTTGTTGTTATTGGTCATGATTTGAGCTTATGAAGTGTTGATTCCTTATGTTACTACAACCTATACTATTCATTAATATCATTGCTATCTATTCTTATCGCATCTGCACAACAAACATGTTAATGAAATTACATGAAGGGAAGTTTTGAGAAAGGAAAAAATACTATAACAAATGCAAAGAAAAGGGATCCAATTCTACAATACTACATGCGAACAATTAGAAGGAAATGAGGAACAATTGCAAAAGGGAAGAATTTAAAGCTATCATATAAACTATACTACATGCATGAAAGACTTAACGATTATTGTTAAATCCTAGCTAGCAAGTAAATTGTTATGCAATTCTGATTGAGTTATATCGTTGATACACATATGGTATGAAATGTTGGTGGCACATTTGGAAAGGTAATAGTGCTATTGGTTATGCGAATTGTTGAATTATATGGAACTTGGGAATTATGTTATGGCATAAGTTAGAAAGGTGATATGGCCACACTGTTGGTTTTAATTGGTGATGGTATCGATACATGGGTTGATTGATGGTGTTAATGAAGAACCTGTTGGCATGTACTGATGAATTAATGCAATTGTTGGTGGAGGTGACGTGCATTTACTGCACATCACCTTTACTCCTCCCATTAGCCGCCACCCTAGTCAGGCTATTGTTCGATCTTGCTGCTGTGGTTATGCTCCAAATTCTTAGCATAGAGGAACCGCTCGACCAACTCTCGTTTTAAGGAATTCGATTACAGGTATGTATTTGTTTGGCCATTTGTGACTCTTCTCTGGTTATGAAATGATTACTGGCTCAAGTGTATTGGTTTAGGTTTTACTAAGTGTTTCAACTATGTGAAATTGTGTTCTTGGAATGAAGAGTGGATGGTTCTTCCTGTAATAATATTGAATTCGTGGAAGTTATTGGTCATCCTGGGTGCTAGCTCTCTGTTATCCTTTTTGGTTTAGTTGGAGGGTTTTTTTTGGTCTTGAGTGGATGGCTATCTTCACTCATTTGTCACTAAATCCAGTCTTTGGATTTTATGGGTCTAATGGTTGAAGGCATTCCGCGTCACTGTGTTTTGTTCATCTGGGCATTGGTTGGTTTCACCACTAAGGGTCATGAAATGGGTTTCCCCATTCTTACTTAGCCCTGTCTTCACCTCTGTGCTGTGTTTGTTTGATCGGAGAGCACGAGGGTTATACTCCACGTGCGTTAAATAACATTTCCAGGCCAAAATTAGAGCCTCACCTACTGTTATGGCCCCTGCCATGGATTTGTTACCTGTTCATGAATGAATCATGGCTCTCTTTGTGTGTATACCATTGGCCTCAAAGGTTTCACCATTACGAGGAGTTGGATCTATTCCCCTTGTGTTGGCTACAGAGCAGACCCTAACCCTCTAGTTTGGAGTTTTATAGAGAAGACTGTCAAGCCTGTCAAGTTGCTATGGGTTATTGTGGATTGAATATATGGTCGATTAATTTGAATATAGATTCGCCCAGTTGGTCGTATGGCAGTCGTGTTGGGTTGGCATTTAGTTACTACCTCTGTGATAATAATGACAAATACTGCATTGTTATTGGAACCACTCAAATTGCATAGTCGCGCTCCTTATGATTAAGAATTCAGTATTGTTTAATAGAGAGGGCCGTTGCCCCGATTTGAATCGATGCGTGGGTATGCGTTGTTGTCACAACTTGTTACGTCAATTGTTTTTATGACACTGGTGAATTGGTTGGTTGATACATAATCACTAGTATTTTTTCACTAAGGATTGTTTGTATGTTTAGCTGGCATTGGTTACAAATGCTTGACGTTGCTCATGCATGTTGTGCTATGTGTATGGTGTTTTTCACAATGAAATAATGGTCATGGTAACTGTGGTTTTCTTTGGGGCCAAATGATTATGGAACCAGATGACTGTAGAAACTATATCCACTGTATCTTTATGATTGTTCTATTGTATAAGCATGAGTTTGAACAACATAGTTGATTACAGTTGGACTAAATCGATGTAATACTATGTTATTAATGACTCAACACGATGGATTGAGTTATTACTGTGACTGTGTGTTTGATTTTTTTAAATGGAGATATTGCATCGTAGTGTTTTGGTGATTGTGCACTGTGTATAACATGGATAGCTTGGGTTTCATAGAGTTTTAAGCATGTTTATTTGTTGCAATTGATCATTTGTTAAGATGGGCATGTTGTCGAGACTTCATCGTGTTGGATGGATGACCCATCTTTTTAAGTCCCATTGATTTTTTTTTTTTTTTTTTTTTCAGTGGCAGAATTACATTGCATGGGAGAATTACCCTATGCATAGCTTGTGTCTAAATGGTGGCTATTGCTTGTATGTTTAAATATTGATTCAGATTTTGCAATTTAATCTGGATTATTGGGTTTACTGACTATATATATGTTCAACAAATATCAATGCAATTAAATGACAGGTCCGTTTGCAATGATAGTGTGACTTCATTGTTAATTTTGGAAACATGAATTTGAGTACATTTGTTGATTGAAGTAATGTATGGGCAGTGGTTGATTTTGATGGTTAACAGAGTGGAATGACCACTATTTGGAAATTGTTATAAGATGCAAATAAAGGAAAAAAATCCTCTTTACAGATTGTGTGGAATGCATATTGTCTTGTGATGGCACTATGTTGGATATTTGATTATGAACAATGAACTAGTTAACTGCACATAATTTTTTTTTTGGTCAAAATAATTTATGGTTGGTGCATCTCTTTTCACAGAATGTTTTATGGATCACTTGATTAATTTCATGAATAGTAATCGTCTTTATTCCCTTCCATTATTTCACTTTCCGCTAATTACAAACCCCGTCACCTCCCATATTCAATTTTCCACTCCCTGTTCTGAGATTAATTACAGTTAAGAGAATTTCGGTGTTAAAGCAGTTGAAAGTGGCAGTGTCTTGCATGGATTACAGTGATGTTGTATTGGTTTGATTTGCAGTTGATTGTTGTTGTCATTGAGCAATAACCATGTTATTTTCCCCCTCATTGCATCATGTTTCTCTCAATACAAACCCCTCATGTATCCAATAACCCTTTTTCACCCCCCGCTCACTGATTAACAGTAAAACAATTTGTATGGATTGGATTACATGAGTCTGATACATTTCTGAGCCAAATCTATTTCATATTTTTAATAATTTTCATGTATGGTTATTTAAAAGACTATTTTCTAATCAATCACACATGCGAGATGATTTTTTCAGTCGAGGTAGCCATGACTGAGGAAACAAAGGTAGAGGTAACTGGAACTGAGGCCCAAGAAGGCCCAGGTTCTCCATACATTTTGACGATGATTCACAAGAGCTTGGCTAATTGTTTCATGCCGGATTATTCAATCAGATTGGGCAGGGAATAGTCCAACCTAGGCCTGAAAGGCCTCCTTTCCAATCCCTGCAAGCCCCCGGTATCCCCGTACCTCTTCATGTCTCATTGCAACCCAAGGTCCCAAAAAATTATGGATGGCAGGAGATTGTCCACCCGACAGTCTCCCAACATCATGGCTGGCCCAACTTGTCTTTGCCTGATCCTTCACATATTAACCCCATTGTCCAAGATGCCCCTGACCACTCACTAGTGAAATCCTCCCATGCTAGCAAAAGATTGAAAACTAAGGCCCACCATGCCCTTGATAAAGGAAAAACCACTGCTGCCCCTTCCTCACCCTCCAATGGTTCTGACAAATCCATGTCTTCCCAGGTGCATTTGAGGGACAATTGTTCCCACGTGATCATCGAGATTAGGCCTAAAGGCTCTGCACAACCAAAGGAAAATTCAGGAAAATCAAGAGGTGACAACAACAATCAAGGAAGGGTTGCATTGCAGACTGGGAAATATGGCTTTTGAGTTTTATTTTATCTATTGTTTTATGACAGTTGACTTCAGGGATCTTTGGACATCATGTTTTATTTTGGATATATGAGTATCATTTTTGAAATAATTTCAATTTTCATAAGATAAAATTGCCAAAAGTGAATATGTTGATGGGAGGCACAAGGATGTGTGTTTTTATTAACTAATGGTTATGTTATGATTTCTATGTTTGTTATGAACTAAAGGGAGTTGCAAGGGGTCCCACTTACTATTTATTATTTATTTATGACCCTTATTTTAATTATTACTCTTCCCCCTAACTAAAGTTAGTTGAATCTTTTAATTAACTTAACTAATGAGTTGGTTCAACTACTTCAACGAATTCTATTTTGTTAAAAGAAAAAGGAAAGGGAGGAACAAGTGGAGGATAGAAGCTGAAACATACTAAGGTTTTCTCTTTGAGTTATGTTGAGATAGTTAAGATTTCATTCATTCATTAATTCATCACATGACTAATTAGCTTTTATGATAACATGGTCTTATTGTAGACAAAAATATTTAGGGTTGAATCACATCATTCAAACACTTGTTTTTTAGAGGTGTTGATCTATCTTTGATAGTCTATGTAGACTTGTCTGTTTGTGAATTAGTTTTCATGAATGACAAAGACTATTGTACAGAGTCGAGTGGGAAGAAATCTGTGGCATGCTGATCCAAATTTTAGAGTTTAGTTTTGGTTTTCTGTCAGAGGTCCTTTTGTATGTTCCATTGGGGATGTCTAAGTTTGACTTTGGTCTAAAATTTCTGCATAAGATTTTGTAAAGAAAATGAATCTTTGGTGAATTTGAATGAAATAAAGGATTTCTTTATGTCTCATCTGTCTTGATTACCATCTTGGTGACTTTTATTCTGTCTTTACATTTATTTCAGCAACTGACATGTTCAGAAAATTACATAAAAAGTGAATTTCCAACAAGTTTTTTGTTGATAAAAGACTAGCTTAAGCACTTGTAATTAATACTTGTGAGTTATGATGTTATTTTTGTTGGCTATAAACATAGGGTGATATTCCCATCTATTTTTCTCTAGCCAAGAAGAATATGAAAATGCTTGAGTAAGATCATTTCATATCTTTTCCTCAACATTTTTATTTGGCGACCATACTGGGGAGATCTTCGATATCTCTTTGGTTAATTTTTTTACTCAATTTTCATCGATACATATTTCTTTTTCTGAAATTGATTCTTTGACCGTTTTTCTATTAATGACTGTTCCTATTGCAAGGCAACCCAATATTGAGCCCAATCTTCAAGACCAGACCAACATTGCTTTGAACCTGTTTAACACCATTCTAGACACTGCCAATACCCGTGCTGAACTTAACCATTCTTGGGAAACAATTGAACGAGATATTAGTGATCAAGAACAATTGGAGGCTAGATGTAGACAACCTAGAAATCAGTAGTAACCCTTCGTTTCTTCAAGTTTTGGGCTTTCTTTCATGTCCTTAGACTCTGGTGCTTCTAGAAAAAGAAGAGGTTGTCGTCCGAAATCAATCCTATTGCTGAAATAGGAAGAAGAAACATTGTTTTATCTGACCAACAAAGTTCTCTAAGGAGAACTTTATCTGATTCATCCAACTCATCTTTCTTTTGCTCATATATCATCCAAAATATGACTTCTAGTGGTGGCTCTGGTGGCACTGGAAGTGCTCCATCTTCCAAATATTCATCGTCATTGGTGATTGGTAGCTTGTACACCCACCATATCCTTGTCCAATATACTACAAACCCCACCAAAGTCTTTACAAAGTATGGGCTTTTTCAGTTCAAAGACTATGCCACAACCACACCTTGGCATGTGTCCTCTCCTCTTAACCTAGCACTTGCTACTCTCCCACTTCCGAAGTTTAAAGAGAATTTGCCTAAGTTTTCAAGAAATAACATTTTCAGTACCAATGAACACCTGGTGGCATTTTCTAATGCTTGTCATAACATAGGGGCCAACGACAATGACACTTGCATGCACTTGTTTGTCAATTCCTTGGAAGGAAAGGCTGAGACCGACTTCTTTGACCTTCATCCTAAGATTCTATCTACTTAGGAGGAATTAATATATTGGTTCAAATCAACTTATGGGAAATCGAAAATCCCAACTGAGAAGTTAGGGGAATACAATAATGTTACCTACAAGGAGGGTGATACCATCAAGTCTTTCAACTTGCATTTCACCAAGTTGTACAATCAAATCTCTGAACTTATCCACCCTCAGAACCAAGCCGCTTTCATGCATTACTACAATACATTTCCTTCCCCATACTTTCATAGGATTGAATAAAGGGCCATTGATACTATCGGTTTTGCTCTGCATACTTGCTCATAGTATGAAGAACAATTTGAAAGAACTGGTCTTCCCTAGGGAGAATCAGTCAGACAGACATATATGTCTGCTCTCTTACAACTAGTACATGATATGAACAATCGTATGATAGCATTTGAGTGGAAGGGTACTGTCTCCCCTCTCATCCCTGGAGCTTCATCCTCTTCGGCACCACCTTTTAGGAATCCGGTTGAAAACAATTTTCAGCCTAAAGCTATCCTGCCTCGGAGTTGGTGTAACTTTTTCGAGGAACACCATGAAGAAACCACATGTGAGGTAAAGAAGAGTGCCAGAGATAATATATTTGGTAAAATACCAAAATATACTATTTCTTTCCTAGAATTTGCAGAGCCAGAGGATGTCATTCTCATCAACACTAGGAACAATGCCTATGCTCCCAAGGGAACATTTGATCCTCCCCACAGTTCTTCTAGCCCGAGCTCATCCTCAACTGCTGCTGTGCCCCAGGTTCCTAAAATTTCTAAGAGTCAAGGAATCATTCCTCATCCCCCCTCTTCCAAATACAATATCTTGAATCAATTGGCCAACATCAAAGCAGATGCAACCCTCCTAGACATGGTTGTCATCCCTGAACACTAGATGCATCTGAAACAATTCATGGAAGGAAAAGCTTCCGTTGTAGCCAATATTTATGAAGAGGTCAACAAAGTGGATTCTACTATAAATGAATTAGGTGTACATAACTTTAGATACCCTGTAAAAAATCCCCCTTTTTATATTTTTGTAAAGATCATGGATAATATTGCCCATTGTTGCCTCATTGATGGTGGTTCAGGCCCAAGTGTGATGTTGAAAATTATTATGGAAGAGCCAGGCTTGTCTTGTACAAATGAAAATTCCAGAAGCATTCTCTCCTATAATAGTCTACAAGAAACAACTATAGGTGAGATTAAGGATGTAACCCTGGTTTTATGCACTCATTCAGAGATAAGGAAAAACCTCAACATTCAGGTAATTAATATTCTTGTAATCAACTACTCAATTATCTTGGGGAGAGATTGGTAAGCCTTAACAAGTGGATACCTCTTGCTCGACGAGACACATTTGTCCATTCCTCGAAATGGTAAGAATATTATAGTCCTTAGAGAGGGAATAATTTCACCCTACATAGAGAGTGTTCCGCAATCTAGCATAAACTATATCGAAGAATACCTAGGAGTGTATTCCATATTTGCTGAAGAGAATAATATTCCTTTGGAAAAAATCGATTTATATGATGATTTATGGAATATGCACTTTGATGGTTCATGCTCTAGTGAAGGTAATGGGGCTGGCATTATCTTGGTTTCTCCTGCAGGAAAAATTCATAATCTGTCTTACAGGTTAGAGTTTGCTTGTTCAAATAATTTCGCTGAATTCAAAGCTTTATTATTAGGCATTGAGAACACCCTTAATATCAGTTTTGGTCACCTTTCAATTTTCGTAAATTCCGAGCTTGTTGTGAACCTGATACGTAAGACATGCTCCCCTAGGGAAAATATGATGGAACGATACTCCCAAACTGTTTGGGCACTTGTCTCGAACCTTATATCTTTCAACATCACTCATGTTAAGAAGGAGTTGAGTTCAATGGCTGATCGGTTAGCTATCTTTGCAGCCTCCCCTAATCAACAACTCTTGCCTCAGATGCCTGATTGTGCTTTTCAATCTCTACATCGTTCAGACATCCCTGAAAATGAAGGATATTGGAAGGCCATCCCTAACGATGAGAGCATTTGTGACGCCATTCAAAATGAACCTATTAAGCTAGAGGAGATTATATCCACAGAAAATAATGAGATTCCTGAGGGCTTGACTCCTCTTGAGAGTTCATTTTCATTGAGTGTTGTAGGCAACAAAGAAAAACAAAAAAAATATGAGTTACAAAAGAAGGTGGTTGAAACCATCCCCCTGAACATTAGGACACCTGAGTCTTCAACGAATGTTCAAATGAATGTCCAATGTTCTATTAAAGAAGAGATGGGGTCCACCAGGCTACTCGGTGAATCTCAAAAGGTTTTTGCTTGGTCCTATGAGGATCTTCATGGTTTTGATCCTGGTATGGTTCAACGTATTATTAAAATAGCTAGGAAAAAACAAAGACTTGTTAACTCTGCACTGGAAGCACCCTCTCGAAGGGAGTTGAGATATTTCTTATGGGCTGGAATGTTTTCTTTAGTCCACCCTAAATGGGTTTCGAATTGGGAACCGACCTCAAGGATCACTAATAATATTAAAACCTGTATTAGTCTTCGAACTTTCAAGCAAGTGATCATGAGAATCCCTTCCCTCCTTTCAATATGGAAATGTTTTTGCAACATGTTGTAGAGTCACAATTAAGGCCCTTACTTGACAGTCTGTTTGGTTACAAGAGAATCAAAGTAAAAGGGGAAAATGTTCACAAAACCACTTTTATTACTAATTGCGATACTATGCCTTACAACTGCTTGCCTTCTGGCTTACTTGATGCAAGTACCACCCTTAAAAGGCATATACACACAACTTTCAATGAATTGGTCAATCTCCATGCTTATCTTGATGATTTAATCATGTGTGTCAAAGGGATGATAATTACATCCGAATTTCAAGTGTTGGGTCCTTTCCAAATTAATTTTTTCTTGGACACTAATTCATACATTCTATGGGAACTATAGAGACGATTGTTCTCCTACAACACTAATAGTCCTCACTTGAAGTATTGTGAGGGGCCAGTGTGAAAAGTTCTAACGCTGATTGATTTTCTGTATACTAGTAGCCTAGCTCTGCTTTCAATTTTTTGTGCTTCTTTTCTATGCTTATAGTACTTTGATTTCTACCTTCTGAGTTAAGTTTTCTTTCTTTGCTGCGTTCATTATGTCTTCATTGTTGTTGTTTTAGTTTTTGCAACTTTACTTTCGTCATAATTTTGTTTCCTATTATCTTTGGTTAATTTGGTCAAATAGGATGTTGGATCAATTCTGCCACAGTGACACTCCTGCAAAGAATTGTTAGCCAATAACAATCAATCTTACACAAATGTTATGATGTATTCTCTGAAGGGCCCTTGAAATTGTTATATATTTTCACTGCTATCTTATAAAGAATTGGCTATCTCCCGATTCTTCTTGCCATTTCTTCGTCCATTGAGATCTTAAGAGAAAGTTTAAAATTTTTCCTCCTTAAAAGTTAGAGAGCGGATTCTGGTCGGATGATTATGCATACAATGGTAAAAGCGCCTCATACTTAACACTTTACATGAATTATTCCCAAATTCTCGGTCATCTTTCCATTAAATCCGCTCACCTCCCCATGTTGCATAATCTTCCAGGTATATCTTCTTGACCTACTATCCTGGTCCATAAAACCATGAGTTCCGATTTCTAAATTTGTTGAAAACAAATTTCCCCATGGAGTCGCCAGTTTGTTGACAATTAAAAATTGTCAATGAAGTTTTGCCCACAAAGTTTTGCTAAAGCCTATTATTATAAAAGCTAAATAATACTAGTAGGTGGGACCCCCTTGAACCATTGAAGATCAGATGTATTCATTTTTTATGTTATGATGATGTGCGACATGACTTACATGGTTGATGAGATCTTGTTGTTATTGGTCATGATTTGAGCTTATGAAGTGTTGATTCCTTATGTTACTACAACCTATGCTATTCGTTAATATCATTGCTATCTTTTCTTATCGCACCTGCACAACAAACATGTTAGTGAAATTACATGAAGGGAAGTTTTGAGAAAGGCAAAAATACTATAACAAATGCAAAGAAAAGGGATCCAATTATGCAATACTACATGTGAACAATTGGAAGGAAATGGGAAACAATTGCAAAAGGGAAGAATTTAAAGCTATCATATAAACTATACTACATGCATGAAAGACTTAACGATTATTGTTAAATCCTGGCTAGCAAGTAAATTGTTATGCAATTCTGATTGAGTTATATCGTTGATACACATATGGTATGAAATGTTGGTGGCACATTTGGCAAGGTAATAGTGCTATTGGTTATGCAAATTGTTGAATTATATGGAATTTGAGAATTATGTTATGGCATAAGTTATAAAGGTGATATGGCCACGCTGTTGGTTTTAATGGGTGATGGTATCGATACATGGGTTGATTGATGGTGTTAATGAAGAACCCGTTGGCATGTACTGATGAATTAATGAAATTGTGGGTGGAGGCAATGTTCATTTACTGTACGTCACCTTTACTCCTCCCATTAGCCGCCACCCTAGTCGAGCTATTGTTCAATCTTGCTGTTGTGGTTATGCTCCGAATTCTTAGCAGAGAGGAACCGCTCGACCAACTCTCATTTTAAGGAATTCAATTACAGGTATGTCTTTTTTTTGGCCATTCATGACTCTGCTCTAGTTATGAAATGATTACTGGCTCAGGTGTATTGGTTTGTGTTTTCCTAAGTGTTGCAACTGTTTGAAATTTTGTTCTTGGAATGAAGAGTGGATGGTTCTTCCTGTAATAATATTGAATTCACGGAATTTATTGGTCATCCTGAGTTGTATCTCTCTGTTATCCTTGCTGGTTTAGTTGGATGAGTGGATGCCTATCTTCACGCATTTGTCACTAAATCCAGTCTTTGGCTTCTATGGGTCTAATGGTTGAAGGAATTCTATGTCACTGTGTTTTCTTCATTTGGACATTGGTTGGTTTCACCACTAAGGGTCACGAAATGGGTTACCCTATTCTTACTGAAATCGTTCTTCACCTATGTGCAATGGTTGTTTGATCAGAGAGCACGAGGGTTATACCTCGCGTGCGTTAAATAACATTTCCAGGCCAAAATTAGAGCCTCACCTGCTATTATGGCCCATGTCATGGATTTGTTAGCTGTCCACAAACGAATCATGGCTCTCTCTGTGTGTATACCATTGGCCTCGAAGGTTTCACCATTACGAGGTGTTGGTTCTGTTCCCCTTGTGTTGGCTATAGAGAAGACCCCTATCCCTCTAGTCTGGAGTTTTGTAGAGAAGATTGTCGAGCCTGTCAAGTTGCTATGGGTTATTGTGGATTGAATGTATGGTCGATTACTTTGAATACAAACTCACCCATTTGGTCATATGGAAGTCATGTTGGGTTGGCATTTAGTTACTATCTCTGTGATAATAATGACAAATCCTACATTGTTATTGGCACCACTCAAATTACACAGTCGCGCTCCTTATGTTTAATAACTCAGTATTGTTTAATGGAGAGGGCTGCTGCCCCGATTCGAATCAATGCGTGGGTATGCGTTGTTGTCATAACTTGTTAGGTCATTTTTTTTTACGACAGTGGTGAATTGGTTGGTTGATACACAACCACTGGTATTTTTGCACTAAGGATTGTTTGGATGTTTAACTGGCATTGGTTACAAATGCTTGACATTTCTCACGCATGTCACGCTGTGTGTATGGTATTTTGCACAATGAAATAATGGTCATGGTAATGGTGGTTTTCTTTGGGGCTGAATGATTATGGAACCGAATGACTGTAGAAACTATGTCCACTGTATCCTTATGATAGTTCGATTGTATAAGCCTGAGTTTTCCCAACATAATTGATTAGAGTTGGACTAAATCGAAGTAATACTATGTTATTAATGACTCAACATGATGGATTGAGTTATTATTGTGTCTGTGTGTTTGATTTTGTTAAATGGAGATATTTCATCGTAGTGTTTTGGTGACTGCGCATTGTGCATAACATGGATAGCTTGGGTTTCACAGATTTTTAAGCATGTTTATTTGTTGCAATTGATCATTTGTTAAGAAGGGCATGTTGTTGAGACTTCGTCATGTTGGATGGATGGCCTGACTTTTTAAGTCCCATTGAATTGATTTTTTTTACAGTGGCAGAATTACATTGCCTGAGTGAATTACCTTGTGCATAGCTTGTGTGTAAATGGTGGCCATTGGTTGTATGTTTAAATATCAATTCGTATTTTGCAATTTAATCCAGATTATTGGGTTTACTGCCTATATATATGTTTAACAAATATCAGTGCATTTAAATGATAGGTCTGATTGCAGTGATAGTGTGACTTCATTGTTAATTTTGGTAACATGAATTTGAGTATATTTGTTGATTGAAGTAATGTATGGGAAGTGGTTGATTTTGATGGTTAATAGAGTGGAGTGGATACTGTTTGAAATTGTTATAAGATGTAAAGAAGGGGACAAAATCCTCTTTACAGATTGTGTAGAATGCATACTGTATTGTGATGGCACTGTGTTGGATATTTGATTATGAACAATGAACTAGTTAAATGCACATAAATTCTTATTTGGTCAAAATGATTGACGGTTGGTGCTTCTCTTTTCACAGAATGTTTTATGGACCACTTAATTGATTTCATGAATAGTAATCATCTTTCTTCCCTTCCATTATTTTACTTCCCGCTAGTTACAAACCCTATCACCTCCCATATTCATTTTTCCACTCCCTATTCTGAGATCAATACAAACCCCTCGCATATCCCAAAACCCTTTTTCACCCCCTGCTCATTGATTAATGGTAAAACAATTTGTATGGATTGGATTGCATGACTGATACATTGTTGAGCCAAATCTATTTCATATTTTTAAGAGTTTTCATGTATGGTTATTTAAAAGACTATTTTCTAATCAATTACGCATGCAGGATGAGTTTTTTCAGTCGAGGTAGC
The DNA here is from genome assembly GCA_000966675.3 of Picea glauca. Classification (NCBI taxonomy): domain Eukaryota; kingdom Viridiplantae; phylum Streptophyta; class Pinopsida; order Pinales; family Pinaceae; genus Picea; species Picea glauca. The sequence continues at coordinate 252,465 of JZKD02S2162056.1, forward strand.
CATGGCCGAGGAAACAGAGGTAGAGGTAACTGGAATCGAGGCCCAAGAAGGCCCATGTTCTCCATACATTTTGATGTTGATTCACAAGAGCTTGGCCAATTGTTTCATGCCAGATTATTCAATTGGATTGGGAAGGGAATAGTCCAACCTAGGCCTCAAAGGCCTCCTTTCCAAGCCCTGCAAGCCCTCGGTATCCCCGTACCTCCTCATGCCTCAATGTAACCTGAGGTCCCAGAAAATGATGGATGGTAGGAGATTGTCCACCCGACAGTCTCCCAACATCATGGCCGGCCTAAATTTTCCTTTCCTGCTCCTTCGTCTATTATCCCCATTGTCTAAGATTCCCCTGACCACTCACCAATGCAATCCTCCCATTCTAGAAAAAGATTGAAAACTGAGCCCACCATGCCCTTGATAAAGGAAAATCCACTGCTGCCCCTTCCTCACCCTCCAATGGCTCTAACAAATCCATTTCTTCTCGGATGCATTTGAGGGACGATTGTTCCCATGTGATCAACGAGATTAGGGCTAAAGGATTTGCACAATCAAAGGCAAATTCAGGAAAATCAAGAGGTGACAACAACAATCAAGGAAGGGTTGCATCACATACTGGGAAATATGGCTTTTGAGTTTTATTTTATCTATTGTTTTATGAAAATTGACTTCAGGTATCTTTGGACAACATGTTTTATTTTGGATATATGACTATTATTTTTGAAGTAGTTTCAATTTTCATAAGCTAAAATTTCCAAAAGTGAATATGTTGATGGGAGGCACACAGAGGTGTGTTTTGCTTAACTAATGGTTATGTTATGATTGTTATGAAATAAAGGGAGTCACAAGGGGTCCCACCTACTAGTTATTACTTATTTATGACCCTTATTTTAATTATTACTCTTCCCCCTAACTAAAGTTAGTTGAGTCTTTTAATTAACTTAACTAATGATCCGATTCAACTAATTCAACTAATTCTAATTTGTTAAAAGAAAAAGGAAAGGGAGGAACAAGTGGAGGATAGAAGTTGAAGCATACTAAGGTTTTCTCTTTGATTTATGTTGAGATAGTTCAGTTTTCATTCATTCATTGATTCATCACAAGCCTAATTCTATTTTATGATAGCGGGGTCTTATTGTAGACATCAATATTTAGGGCTAAATCACATCATTAAGACACTTGTTTTTCGGAAGTGTTGATCTATATTTGATAGTTTGTGTAGACTTGTCTGTTTGTGAATTACTTTTCATTTCTGACAAAGGCTATTGTGCAGAGTCGAGTGGGAAACAATCTGTGTCAAGATGATCCAACTTTTAGAGTTCAGTTTTGGTTTTCTGTCAGAGGTCCTTTTGTATGTTCCATCGGGGATGTCTAAGTTTGACTTTGTTCCAAAATTTCTGCATGAGATTTTGTAAATAAAATGACTCTTTGGTGAATTTGAATGAAATAAAGGATTTCTTTATGTCTCATCTGTCTTTATTACCATCTTGGTGACTTTTCTTCTGTCTTTACATTTATTTCAGCAACTGATATGTTTAGAAAATTACATAAAAAGTGAATTTTCAGCAAGCTTTTTGTTGACAAAAGACTAGCCTAAGCACTTGTAATTAATACTTGTGAGTTAGGATGCTATTTTTGTTGGCTATAAACATAGGGTGATATTCCCATCTATTTTTCTCTAGCCAAGAAGAATATGAAAATGCTTGAGTAAGATCATTTCATATCTTTTCCTCAACAGTAGGGTTCAACGCTAAACAACACACCAACAAAGTCCTGACTACCGACCCTTTCGACAACACCTACGAAGCAGACGAATTATCACCTGAGGTAGAAGCAGGGGGGTTACATGATGCAGGTGTCTGTAACCAGGCTGGGACACAGATCTGTGATAAGAGAACTTCGTAGAATAGTCTATTAACTCTTAGGAAGTAACATGCATTAGTTTCTTAACTTAATTAACACTGTATGACATAGTCAAAGATAGATCAAAGCAGTAACAATGAATGATTATATACCCTGAGTACTTAGCACTTAGCATTATAAGTTAAATCTAGCATTCATTTACCCTTAACACAAGTAAATCACTTAAGAAACAAAATATCTATCTATTACACATCATAATCCAAGCACTAAGCAAATTCATAACATAAATAATACAACACAAATCAAACCATGAGACACCAGATATACATGGTTCAACCCAGGGTGGGGCTACGTCCACAAAACTCTTCACCTCTTTATTATTCACCAAGATCTTACATCTATTCTCTCATGTGCACTAAGACACAGAGTCGAACTTCGCACATGACATGAGATATGCACACTAAGCACTAGATCCTCCTTCCAAAAATAGGTCAAATGCATAGAGACAAACTCTCTGTTACAACACTTAGCACCTTAAACAAAATCACAGTCGAGCACAAAGCCTCGACCACATACACCTCTTTTCACAAAAGCACTTCTTTTCACACATAACTACCCTACTTCTACAATGCATTCCTCTTTATTTATACTTTTACAAACCCTTACAATAAGGCCTAAACATGGGAAAACCCCATGGGACAAAATCCCATAAACCCATTAAAAAACCCTAGAGGACCCTTTATTGGGTCCACATAACCCTAAAAAATGGGTGAGATCCACGATCTCAGCTCCTCCTGGGTGCTCCTTCTTCGACCAACGTGTCAAAGTCCAAATGTGGGCCAAATCTGACCAAAGTTTCCTCAAAACTTGGTCGAGGGCCAACACTAGGTTTCAATGCTTGGCATTTCCTCATAGGACCAAGAAAAAACATAATGATACTCCTCGAAGAGAGCAATATATATGTTAACTACACAAATATAATAGTTTGCTCTAATCATGATATTTTAAATGGTACCAGGTTTACTTGAAATACCAATTGGCATGGTTTCAAAAATGTTTTCCATGTTTCCTTCCACATATACATCACGCGTTGGGATGAAGCTCTCATACCAATGAAAACATGTATGCATGATAAGATCCTTTTCTCCAACATCTAAATTGTCCAGCTCAGAAATAAAGTATGAACGATGGTGCATATCTTCCCATGGTTTCTTGGAATAAGTCACTTCTTCAAAATTGACCTCATCTAATGGTAAGACGATGTCCAAGAAAATGTGTGAACTTGGATAGTTGAAGGGCCATATGGGTGACATAAACTAATCATACTCCTCATGAGGTAGAATATTATGATCATTGTCCACATAATCTATTTGAATATCTTGGCAAGTGATCTCAACTACACTCAATATCATAGCCAACCATTTATATATATCCATTTCTTGTTGCATCAACAGATGATTTTGGCACTATCCATGAGTCCTCTTTAAAATAATATATTTTGAATGGAAAATAGCACCATGTCTCTATGTCCTCGCCGGAATACGAGGTCTGAAGAGTGACTATGGTATTAGTAGAGATTGATGAAATCACATATATATGGTTAGAGTCAACATACAATATTGGTGGAAGGAGTGAACAATTTACCATCAAATACGAGTCCTTGAACATCTAACACCAATGATTTCATACACCCCTATGGGAGTTTCCACCATTGGAACATTGAATCCCTTGTTGGAATCTAGGTACAAATGCAATACGATAACCAATTAATTGCAACAACCTATTCCTAATGAGGGAACATAATAATTAGAAAAACCAAAGAAAATACAAGTGTTATCATGTACATCCAACTACAACCCAATAAGATATTGTAATCTAATAGAGCATCAATAACCTCAACTTTGATTGAGACAGTTTTACCCCCAACTCAATTATGAAGGACAAAATAATCCCGTGGGGTTTAAAAGAATGGCCATCAAATTCCCTCAACATCATGGTCAAACGAACTATCATGAGAGAACCCACAAATCTCCAACATGAAAAGGACATAACATAAGTGGAAGCACATTTGTTCACTACAACCTTGAAAGTGTTCATTCTGTTGTAATATAGCCAAATTTTTTCATGATTTTTTTTCATAAAATTATAGGTTTTTAAATCTTCTTTAAGTTTCTAGTTTTCTCTATATGATAGGTGAATAAAATTGGAATAAACATTTAAATTTTTTTAGAGGTTTGATTTATTTTATTTTTTAGTTCATGTGTCGTGTTAGATTATGTATATTTGATTTTCTATTTTAATTATAAGGTTAGTATTTAGCTTTGTTTAAATAAAATGTTATTATTAAAGTTTATCACAAAATTTACTAATAAGTTGTTTTTATTTAAAGTTTTATTACATAGTTTTGATTTAATAAAGTGCATGTTTCTTGGAATATCTAATCATAGGAACAATACTCTAAATCAACAACCCAGGATCCATCTCCCCCCTGCATGTTCGACAATTAACATAAGGGAGGGG
>JZKD02S2162056.1:267831-278218 GCA_000966675.3 Picea glauca
CTTTAGTAATTTATGTATGCATCCAATCCAGTCAGCAAGACTAGTCTTTTATAAAAGACAACAAACCAATCAATTGTTTGAGAAATCCTTTAATTACTATTATCTGGTTCAACAAATTTATTTAGACAACTGTGGTTTAGTTACGTAATTATGAATATTCATATATACACATTTTGTTTTTGAAGGGAAAACATTAAATTCCACCACAGACAAATATCCATACCTTCTCAACTATTTCTACTCATCCTTCCTCCCTAACCTACTTCCATCTCCATTCCTATCCTTCCTCTGCTAGACTATCTTGGAGCGTCAACTATATCGACTTAACTCCAAATAGAACCCGTAAGCAGAAGTGTCGCAATCTCGACCAAGCTTCCCTAGTAGGCATCTGACAGTCATCATCACACGTCTTGGAGAGCATGAACTAACACCTTCCTCCCATGACTTTAGGTTTCAGAGGATATATGGTGGGAAATGCCTCCACCCCTCCCAATCATAACTAGGGTCCACACCCTACAATGGAATATACAGTGGCACCGTGTTGCTGGTAGATATTTCCTTCGGAACCTCTCCTCGAAAAGTTCCCAAGATACTGTGTCTGGGGTAAGGTGCAGTTGTCTTTCCAGGTTGCCCCACCAGTTCAAGGCGTTGTCTCTTAATTGAAAAATTACGAACTTTGCCTTTGAGTTGGACGCATAGTCCCTTAAGTCAAAACACCTTTTCATGCCTTCCAACCATGCTTCCACGCGTTCACTGGCACAACCCCCAACAAACTCCGGAAGTTTGATCTTCTGCAATTCTCGCGTGATGTCTTCGGGTGGAGGTCCCCCCCTTGAATCCCTTGATGCTTCTGTATTACCTATTCTAGACGGTGGGGGTTCCACTTCATTCCCTGCCGGTTGTTTCCCCTTTAAAGTCTCATTAATGGCTTCCAACGAGCGTAGTATGAGAGATAGTTTGGGCGATGGTGGTGGTGGCGCTGGTGGTGTTGGAAGTGCTTGCGACGACGCTCCCCTACCTCAACTCCCTCGAGTCCTGACCATCCTGTATGCTTTAACTTGCATCACCCAAAGTTGTCAGGGTGAGTTCAAGGACGTTTCAAATTGGTGCTACTCAAACTAGAAACAGGGTTAGGCATAAGTTTTCTTTACTTGTCTGTAAACAGACATTACTCCTTTAGGGGATTGGCTAGGTTAGGATTAGGATTAAGCGTCTAAGATTGATTTATTCATCCCTATAAAAAAAACTATTGGTTCCCTTGCCCTGTAGCTACGTTAGCCTTGCGCCATACTCACCAATTCCTATGCTTACTTTCCTAGTGCATATGCCGCCTCCTTCCCGCTTGTCCTAGTCTAAGTCCTTTTAACTTTTCGCTTACAACTAAATATCCTCCGATGCTTGACTCATGAGTTTTTCCCTGGCGCGTAGTGTTGGCGTTGTCGAATGCTGCATTGAGATTTAGCGTTGACTTTGACTGGTGGAATGGAGTGGAGGGACTTGGTGCTTGGCTTGATGAGTTGTGTGTACGGTCTCGTGACCCTGACGTTTGGACAATCAGAGTTTATACTTTGGGATACTAAGATCAGCAGCGCCAAATAAGCCTTTACCTTGATTTTCGGTGCATTCACTAATTATGATTCAACTTGGTTAGCTGGCTCCAGATCAATAAGTTAGGTAATAAGCCAGTTAGTCTTAACCTTCATACTGTATCTTCCTAATAATAATACCACTCTAATCCCTACAGTGTTACCATTAATCTAAATAAATATAAGAATTTATTTGTAAAGACTTATGAGGGCACGTTGGTGTTAGTGCTTTTCTTAAGGCGCTTTGCTTGGTGGGTGGCCGCGGGTTCAAAACCCACGGACCCCAAAACATTTCAAATTCTTTTTATAAATCTATTTATTAATATTATATATATATATATATATATATATATATATATATATATATATATATATATTTTTTTTTTTTTTAATTTTTTTTTTCTATTTAATTATATTAGTTTTAAATCTTTAAAACTAATGTTTAAACTTTAAACATCTTAATAGATATAAAATATATTTAAACCTTAATTTTATCCTCATTTTTTTTGTTAATAATTAATAAATTTAATTATATGTATGTATATTATATTATTATTTTTTTGTTAATAATTAAAAAAAAATTAACGATTTAAGCCATTGAAATTTAAATTTAAGAATAATTTAAAAAGTTAATTTAAATAAATCAATAAAATATCAAATAAAATAAAATAAATATTACTTAAGATAAAAAAAAAAATTTCCATACAACATCGTGGGTCCTCGCATGAGGCCCATGTGCCCTAAACCCTAAACGCACTTATCTCAATACCCCTAACCCTAATCGTCCTGTAGCTTGTTTCATTTGCGATTGCGAACACACCTTGAGCCTCTCCTGCTCTGCAACTGCGACGAAGCTCTGGAAATGGCTGGAGCTATGGTAATGGCCACCAGCTATTTCTCATGGTGTTTGTTGTGTGGGTTGGTAGTGGGTTCAAAACCCTTGAACCTCAGATCATTTTCGCTGCTATCCTGTGGTTTTTTTTTTTATTATTATTAAAAAAAAAAATTCTTATTGTTTTTGTAGCGCTGGTGTGGTCGGTCTCTATTGAACTTTGTTGCAATGCAGGTGCGTAGTGAACGACTTAGGCTTGTGGGCTCCATTGTGGTTTGATTTGATAATAAATGTTCAGTGCTGGTTATTGAGTACAATACAATCTCCTGAATCTTCTTGTTGAATTCAGTCTCATCAAGTGGAGGCTTCCCATTAGAAGAAGAGTTCATAACCAATGCTGTATTCCTGACTTCAGCTTCTTTGTCGACAACTCTTTCGTTTTGTGAATTCAAAGAAGAAATACCACCAACATTATTTGCGTTTATGATTGTGGAGTTTGCTATCTTCTGTTTTTCCTTGTAAATATCTTCATTGATTGAGACTTTTACCTCTCCATTACCACTTTCATAAACCAGAAAAATAGGAGTCTGCCCAACACCCCAAATCCGTATATCCTTCTAGTATTGTGCATGCCATTTCTTCCATGAATGAAATGCACGAGAGCTTCTACAACAGTCATTGTTGTTCGCCTTTGGGTTTTTTTTTTTTTTTAATGGGTGGTGGTTTATTTTCTGTTTCTCGTTTTGCAGCTTTCCTTCTTTTTTTGAGTGCGGCTTTTCTACTTAAAGCTCTCTTGGCTCTATCACTGTTCCTCAGTGCCCACTTGATGTTGCATGGGAGGACGACTATTAGGCTTTGTTTCTGCCTTGTTACTCTCCTTCTTTAAATTTCACTTGATGTCATGGTTTCCACTTATAGTACTCCACATACGGTGTAGAGGGATAATACTTATACCATCATTGCTCCTATTATGGGGAAAATGCCAACCTCTGGTTTGTCCCACATGATAGGTGATAAAACCCATATCAGAAAACTGAACTTGAGGAGCTAATAAAGCATAAGCCACTGTCATTCCCATTGTCATTGCCACCCTCTACGGAAGAATGGATAATCTCGTATCCTCCTGGTTAGTGGTAGATACAATGACCGATTGTGCTACAACTGCTGCAAGGACAAGCATCATTTGCTTTGAGAGTGTTCACATGTCCTCAAAAAGTTGGTATTAAATGGCGTGATGCAAAATCCATACCATTAGCCTTTCTCTACAAAGGCACACACAACTTGCAAAGTATTACACAGAAGACCATGACCATGGATTCATTTTGAAGAATGCATGTGTGGGGTTCAATGAATGAATGCCAATAATAAGATTTCTCTACATACTATGTATTTTCTAGAGCCCATGCAACTTTTGTTGCTGGTGTGGGGTCTGAGAAGCAGAAATTATGCCATATATATCATAATTGTGCCTTTCATATGAGTTATATATGCAAACATGCTTATGTTAATAAAACAATTCTTACAGAAAAGCACTACTTGAGGTGTGAAGCAATTTTTCTGAAAACATTGATTTCACACATTGGAAATATGTTGTAAAACTAAATCAGGTGGATGAGAAGGCAACAGTCAGCATCTAGCAGCATTATGGTGTTTTAACAGTTTAGATTGAGTATAATATTCTGTTTGTTCTAAATGCTAAAGTTTTGTATGATGTTTGTACAGCTCCTCAGCCATGGCTGAGCGCTGTGTTCGGGCTGTGTGGTGCAAGAACAGGCCCATGGGCTCCTTCCTTTCAAAGACCACCTCCTTTCCTTATCGCGACGACCACATGCTCAGATTGCAACGCGTTCACACGAATTTAAAGCCTGAAAATATACCTTTTTGTTTAATTTTTGGAGATTTATGTATAAATTGTGTCCAACATACTCTCAATTTTTTTTTAATGTTTTTGTTTAATTAATTTTTTTTTGAAGATTTATATGTAAATTGTCTAGCATAATTCCAATCCCAGTTTCCCGACTTAACTACAAAGTTTGACCATTTGTTGTTGATGCATATAGAGGAGTTTTTATGAATAAGAATAGACGAATGCAAAAGGAGTTTTGAAAAAAAATCTATTTATATATTTATTTATTTTTATGCGCAATTATAATGAATTTTACAAAAATGGAAAAGTGGTTAAAGTGTCTGGTTTATAGTTTAACAATTTCTTATAAAAATAATACTAAGAAGTAGTTAAAATTTTAACATTAGTATGTTCTATTAATGAATATATATACTTAAAATCAATGTATACTTGGCTTACAGGTTAGGTGGAGGTGGAGCTGGAACTTGGTCCTCAGGCCCCGATTTATCTAATTTATGGGTGGGTACAATTCTATTACTAAATCAAGTAGGCAGGTAGGTAGGTAGGTAGGCCCTTGGTTCCAGATTTTGAACCAGGGCTCTGATACCATGTGTAGTGTTCGGCTCCACAAAGCCTTATAAAACCCAAAAGAATTTATTTTAAGGAATGCTAACCTAACATTTATTTTACTTCATAATCAACATATAACCAAAACCATCATATATAATATTTATTGAGCTGAACATAATAGCTTACAGACAACCTTATAACACTTCATATTCCTTAAATGCATAAAACAAATACGTAAATTAAAATACCTTGGTCTGATGCTAAACTTTCGCTTATCTTGTTGACCTTCCTGTTGCTGCCTTGCCCAGCTTGATGCGCTAATCAACTCTGCCCAAACCGTGTTTCCTCCCTTCTAGCTAGGACAACTTCCTAGCTCCAGGATACCATATGGATATCCTGGCCCCTATGCCCAAAACCCCCAGCAAACCGGTGCCCCCCCCCGTACTGATCCTTCCCGACTATAGAACTCAAACTCTGAACCAACAAATCCAAGAGAACCCTCCAAAACAATTCCCTCTCTTCCGTAAGCCTCCTCCCGTCATATCCCTCCTTCACCAACCCTTCCCCCTCCTTCCTTTCCTTATCCATACATTTATTGTCTTATCCGATTATTAATGTTTCTTATCCTTACATTTAATGCTTCTTATCCCCTCCGTATACGTAATCCTTTAATTAAACAATTAAATTTATTAACCCTCTTAAATTTATTACCCTGTTCATTCAATGTGATAGGTAATTAATTTAATTAATTAATTAATCAAAATTATAGCAATTAATTAATTAATATTATTATGCCAATCCTTGTTTAGTTAAAACCATGTTAGGACAATTAATCACCTAATTAATTTTGCTTAATAATCCCTAAGCATATTTTCAACTAGGGTTGTTACAATTTGGGAATCTTAAAAAGAAACATAATGAATCTGTTCTAGACTTCAATAAAATATTTAACAAAATTTATAATAATATCCTTGTATATGTAAAACCATCACAACCAGTTGCAAAAGTTACATTTGATGGTCCTTTGACCTAGATTTCACCTTGTTATGTAAAGAAAGAAGAGGCACTACCTTAACTGATATGCAAGATGATGCAATAGAGATTGAATCTAATATGATTGCATCAGGTAAGGATAGAATTAGAAATGACTCAGGAGATTGTGAGAGAAGAAAATAAGAATATCAAGTGGGTATGTTTGGAACAAATAAAAAATAAGACGACAAAATTGAATAAATGTCTAGAACCATTAAATATTTATCAAAAAAACTAGCTAGGATGGAGACTAAGAGGAGAATACCTGACAATATAAATAAAAATTAGTTTATAAGGCCTTTTAACCCTCCCTAAGTTTTACAAAGAGAAATAAGGAATGAAGATCAATCAATACAAGCTCCTATAAAGAATGGAAATTTGGTTGATAACTTTGGGGAAGATGAAATTGAAGATATCGATGAGGAAATGAATATTATGAAGGATGATATTTCTGATGTATATGTGACCCAAAATGAATATGATAAATCTCTAAGCTTCAATTCATATTTTAATGAGGATGATAATAATAATCAGAATGACCCATCATCATCTTAATATAGGGTTTTCTTAGATGATTTACATGATGAACTACATAAAAAATATGACCTTATACCGAGGAAAAATGTAAATGTAACTAAAACTAATAATCAAGGTCAGTCAGATAAAACAAAAAATAAAGACAAAGGAAATGAAATTACTATTTCACAACAGAAACTTGATCAACATATTGCAAAGAAAAAAAATATAGAACATAAAGAAACTGAGAAAACAAGTAGTTCTTTCAATTTGGAAAATGAACTAAATAAGATCATAATTCCTATCCCTTTGTTAGAAATTGCAAAAAAAACTATCTATAGGAAACAAGTAATGAAAATGATTGGCTTCTCTATTGCAACAACCCAACATGACACATTAAATCTACAAAATGAAAGGCCCATTGTAATGTTTGTTCCTCACATTAAGGAAAGAGGAGACGTAGTGGCACCATTTTATATTTCCTTGATAGTTCATGAAAATATTTTGCACAATTTCATGCTAGATTCAGGTTCTTCTCACAATTTAATGCCAAAAATAGTCATGGAGAAGATTGGTTTACAAATCACTAGACCATATCATGACCTATATTCTTTTGATGAAATGAAAGTTAGATGTTTAGGAATGATCAAATATCTTGTGGTTCACTCAGCCCAGATACCTATAAAAAGTGTCTTAATGGATATAGTTGTGGTAGATGTGCCTATAAACTATGGAATGCTATTATCCAGATCTTGGGAAAGAAAATTAGGTGGATCTTTACAAATGGACATGAAATATGTTGGACACATCGACCACACTGAGAGGGGGGGTGAATCAATGTAGGTATATTTTCACTCCTTTACAAAGCATATTAGTTATCAATCACCATTTACTCATTATTCATTACATTCATTTACATGTAAAGATATTTCAGCAACAAACATTATCAATAAACCATCACCATAAAGAATACAAGGTACACAAGATATATGTATAAGTTTATTTTTTATTATGAACTAAAATCCTTGGAGTTTATAAACAAAAACTGAAAAGAGAAAAAACTCCACAAGAGCACCAACTCTCAATGCAAGACTCATCTTACAGGTCTCAACACCAATTGTGATGTGAGAAATCCAATCCTCAGGTACAAGACTCTACTTGTGGATAGAACCAAATCTACCAATAGGTACGTGACCTGTCAATAGTGAAACACGCGTATGTACGCACTCTTCCTATGATGCCACACATGTATCTACATTCTCTTCCTTTTGTCAGTCTACATAGACCTTCATAAAATAGGATTTCTGAAACTTCAACCTTCTGGCCCTTTAGACCCTTTTTGCCTCTATCACATCCACTTATGACCTGTCACTACAATCTGTCTGTCACTGCCCAATATGTACCATAACCAATCACAAACATATATATACCACCCAACAACCTATGCATGCTCCTCATGCATACACAATCACAGATCATGGATATCTCTCAAACAAAACAAAACTGGACTAATCAACCAACCAACTACCATATTCAAACATCAATACTACCATACAAAGAATTCCTCAAGAATTCACCATACCATGAGAAAGTATAAACATCAAGACAATATTTACCCATACCAGAACCTCTGTAGTAGATTTGAACCTGTAGAATGCTGATCTGGAACATGATTCATAATTCAGAAACTTGGCACCAACACTTACTCAATTTTTCATGCCATTCTCAACTATACGTGCCCTTCTCTCCTTCAGCCTGCATACATACACACCCTAGCTCACTACAACCCGCGTGCCACTTTATCAAATTAGGGTTTATGAACCTATGAAACTTTCACCATCAAAACCTTAGAATTATAGAACTTCTGATGCATCCATAAGTATTTGCAATGAATCTTTCACCAGAATAGATCTTCATTATGCTCAAGAGATTCTCAAATAAGAGACAATTTCTCTATTATTTATACTTCTCCAAGTAGCTTCTTATAGGGTTTATCATCTAACCAACTTCAACCAAATTCCTTCTTTTGGGGCTAACCCACTTCTAACCACTTGTTAAGAACCATAATATATCTACAAATATAATCACCACAAATAATGAATACACAATAGATCAACGGAGCAATATAGAAGAAACCACACTATATTATTACCAAACCCTTGAGGTAGGGCAACATTGTACAATGGATCCTATTATTCAAGGGATCCTCTCATGTTCACTTGCATCTTCGAGGGGGCATCCTCCTATTGAGGTACAACTCACAATACAATAATTCTCTTCATGTCCCATTACATTGCTTGAACCCCTTTATATAGTTCTACCATCACTTAAGAACATTTTAGAGGAGGAATATTCTAGAAGTAGAACCTTCTAAGAAATCCTCTTACATTTATTATATCTAACTACCCATTTATCATATCTAACTACCATAGTGGGCCTTATTTAATAATATAGTGGACATAGTCCACCTTACATTGAATGGCCTCCACTATTATCACTATGGGCCCTCTACCCCCCCCCACCCCACTACCTCTCTAGCTATCTTACATTCCAATACCCTTTATGAAAGCATTGTCCTCAATGCTTGATGTACAACCATATACCAGGGTCCCATGGATAAGTGTGGACCATAGTGCTGAAGTAGAATAGAGAACGAAGGTCCCATTGAGAAATGGTAGCCACCATGCTGAAGTAGTCCAACTACCATTGTAATCTAGGGTCCCATGTCCAATTGCTCATGTGAACCCCACATGGAAGATATCAACACCTAATAACCAACTAAAAATGATGCTCCCAATACTGACATCTATCATGTGGATCCAAATAATAATATCCATCCACATAGTGGGAGATGATCAAAGATGAATCTGGAAGGAACAATACCATTGTAGAATATGCAGGATGGATGCTAGTAAATAGCTCCTAATGTGGGCCATTGATGTTCTCTACAGAAGGTGGATTAGAGTCATCAAATAAAATATGGAAGTGGTTGTCATCCCAGAAACGACAACTATCCATATATCAATCATCACAATCGGCCTCAAAATCATACCAAGCATATATTTTTTGATTATATTCATCCCTAAGGTCTTCCATAAGAAACCTCTCCTGCATGTTATCCAAAGAATATTGAATACTACGAAAACTATCATTGAGGCCATCTACAAAGCCATCCAATCTATCATTTAATGTGTCAAACAATTGGGCTTTGAATGCTTTAGTAATCTATAGAATTTCTTTGAGGGTTTGAGAAGAAATAAGCGTCTGTGTACCTTATGAAAATTTATGAACTCTGCAAAGGTAATATGGGGTATCTAGGGAGGTACCCAATGGGAATGTAGTTATGTGTTATTAGTGGAAGTCATTTAATATATGAGAATGTGGTCATTCAATGTAATGTGGACTAGGTCCACTATATTAATAAAGGCCCACTATGGTAGTTGGATGTAATAAATGTGAGAAGGCTCTCTAGAAGGTTCCTAGGAGATAGAGAGAGCTATATAAATAAGTGTAAGAAATGTAATGAAACACAGTGAAAAATATTGTGATTGTACAAGAAATGATTGCTTTAGGAGTTTTATCCTTCCATAAGGATTAATATATGGTGTTACCCTACCTCAAGAGTTTTCTCTATTTCTTTTGTTCATGTTATGGTGAATGGTTTTTGGTTTATTCTTGGTATTATTGAAGTATATTTTCATATCTGGTATAGGTACTTAACAAGTGGTATCAGAGCACTTTCCTTGGCAGACGCTGTGGGCAAATAATTTTTATTTTTGTAGTTTTTTTTTTCGGAGAAGAAAAAAGAGGGCCTCGACATTTCAAAAAATTTTGGTATATTTTTGTGCAAAATTTGAAGAAACAGGTTGTAGATATGAGTTCCTATCACAAAAAAACTCAAATTAAAAAAAAAATCATTTGAAATGGAGTCCGGGAAGTCAATATATTGAAGTTTAAAAATCTGCAATTGTTCAGGGTTTTTTCCGCGGACAACACCGTTTTTTT
>JZKD02S2162056.1:280045-292203 GCA_000966675.3 Picea glauca
ACTTTACTTCCCGAAATCTGTTTCAGCTGATTTGTTTTTTGAAATTGGGTATTTTTCCTAGATGAATTCAAATAAAAAATTTGTATTTCCAAATTTATCTCGCAAATCTTCATATTTGAACCTGAAGTGCGCCGCTCTCTTTTTCTTCCCTAGAAAAAATTCTGCAAAAAAAGAAAAAAACAATTCTTCCCTTCTTTGGCCATGGAAAGTGCTTTGATACCAATTGTTAAGAACCAATATATATATATATATATATAAATATAATCACCACAAATAATGAATACAAAATAGATCCACAGAGCAATATAGAAGAAATCGCACTATATTATTACCAAACCCTTGAGGTAGGGAAACACCGTACAATGGATCCTATTATGGAAGGGATCCTCTCCTGTTCACTTGCCTCTTAGAGGGGGAATCCTCCTATTGAGATACAACTCACAATACAATAATTCTCATCATGTCCCATTACATTGCTTGAACCCATTTATATAGTTCTACCATCACCTAAGAACATTCTAGAGGACGAATCTTCTAGAAGTAGAACCTTCTAAGAAGTCCTCTTACATTTATTATATCTAACCACCCATTTATTATATCTAACTACCATAGTGGGCCTTATTTAATAATATAGTGGACCTAGTACACCTTACATTGAATGGCCTCCACTATTATCACTATGGGCCCTCTGCCCCCCCCCTCTACCTCTCTAACTACCTTACACCACTTGTCCACTTATAACTACTTTCTCTACAAATAGTAACTTCTCCACTTCTAGTTGCAACTAATTTATTTTTAATTGTTTTCTTGTTGCAACCACTTAACCCATGACTAATCACTTTGACTAGTCTACTTATTTTAGGAGCTTCTAGAATAATTTGACTTCTTTGACCTTCTTGGGGCTTCTAGACAACACATGAAGGTTATCCAACTTCACATGGCCATAACTCTCTAACCGTGAGGAGTTATGCCATGTTCCACATATATCTAGAAATGGAATAACAAGCACTATCCATCTGGAACAGTCTTAATGAAAAATTCATTTATCTTCATAACATTATTCCTCAAACACAATTGAGTTCCCTAACCATACTACTAGGATGACTCAACCACTTAACCATTTAGACTTCACAAAGCATCTTCCCATGAGGGATTTCACCATAAGGGGACCACTTTGGAGTTAATCCATTTAGTACTTCCTATATGACATGATAAGACATCAATGATACATATTTACATCATCCCATCTATACATCACAATGACCAACCTTTACATCATCCCATCTATACATTAATTCATATGGAACACCAACCCATGACAACACATCACTTTGACACTTCATGACATTATCCCTCAGACATCAATTACATTTATGACCACATGATTCAACAATAAATACATCAATGATACAATGATAATGCTTGACATCAACTCTTTGATATTAATCCTTTGACTTTAATGACAACATAATGCAACAATATCCCCCTTTGGCATTGATCACAATACCAACATTGATGTCAACACCAATAATTGATGGCAACACATAGACATGACAATGCTCTTCATCAATAGTCATATCAATCACATCAATGTGACTATCTCTCCCCCTTTGAAATCAATGGAAAATAGTAGTTCTCTCCTTGGGGATACTCCCCTTATCTGAACTCTTCATTTTTGAACAAGGGATATCACTCTGATGCAATGTCGAAGATATATCACTCATTCTCCCCCTGTGACTATCGCTCCCCCTAGAAACATGCCTCTGTGATCTCTCTCTAAGCATCTAACTCTCTATCCCGCATATGATGAATCTATTATACTAGAATCATGCTGCTGCAACCAATCATGGGAATAAGAATAACTCTCCCTATGGGTATGTCTCCCCCTATCTTCTCTACAAAATGAATAATATGCAACCACTGCAATATGATTCTGCTACAAATTCCACTTCTCAATTGAAACATAGATCAACTGCACAAGAATGATATGCTCTTCCTATGGCGATCCTTGGACCCGTCCATGCATCAATCATCCAAACCTATGCCATACCATACATCGAGTGTATGCCAATCATACATACTATCTCATGCATCAATCATGAAGAAAAATATATGTTAAAAATGAATGATGAACAAAGCATCAACCATGTACACCCTGTGCCATACCATGCACATAGATCATGCACATTGACCATGTACATCCTGTGGCATACCACGTGCCAACCATGCACATCAAGACCATACAATAAGATCTCATGATTGACGTATATATGCCAAGAATATGTGCCAAAAAGTGTACCAAGCATATATCAGGATCATCAACAAGTACCTCTATTAATGTACTAATAACATTGTCAATATGCCAACCATGTGCCTCAAACAAGTGTCATATCACATATGATATTCCTATATCATAAACAAAATTCCACAAATCATGTGCCAAGATATGTATCTCAACCATCAAGCATCAACAAGTGTCTCAACTATCCCATACATCATGTACCAAAGTATATGCAACACAAGTAATACCAATGATGTACTTTAACCAAGTACTATCACCCACAATCATATACTATCTACAAGTGCATCAACCATGCACCAAACAATATCACCACCGATACCAAGGAAGTGCATCAACCATGCACCAAACCTCAATAACATATCCATACACATATGCCATATTATCCATAAACCATGTGCCAATGATGCTACTAGAAAGTGCCTCTAACAAGCAACCAAGTTTGTACCAATCATGCAACAACTGTAGAACAAGTTATGACTCCTCAACATAACCACCTCATCAACTACATGTCCCAATATGTAGCTGAACCGCATTCCAAATGCATGCACCAAGATATCCAACAAATAATACACCATAATATATATCAATGGAGCTCACATATGTACTAGCCATGTACTACAACAAATTTGCCTAAAAAAACATTCACTATAACAAGCACTAAGTAACCAATAGTATATCTAAACATGTACCACAAGTGTGCCTCAATAAATAAATGATATATCTTTAGCTAGTCTCACATCATCATGATATATCTCATAACCAAAGTGCCATAACTTCACTGACATAATCAACACTGTTCCTCAATCCATACTCTAGGGTTAGTACTATGCATCCAGGATAGGAATCAAGCATATGCTTCAACACTCAACCATATGTCATCACCATACATACATCAAGCATACATGAAACCATATAATCATGAAAACTTGCAACAAACCATGTCAGACCCTGCAAAACATATTTATATCATCAAATCATGCTGCAACTCATCTGCATAGCCTTATTTTCCAAGGATTTTACCACAGGTATGCGGCTTGTTCCACAAACAACTCACATATGTACACGACCTTTCTATAGGTCACCTCGCATATGTATGAAACTTCTTCCACAGGAGCCTGTGTATGCTTCATAAAATGTCAAGCTTGAGCTTGCCTCATGGTTACCATTATGTTTTGGTTGTTCAATCTTCTTCATCCACTTCTGAAGGTGTCCCAACTTCTCATAAATTGAGCTCTGAGCTTCCATCTTTTCAATATTGTCTTCCTTCCTAGTTTCATGTATTATTCTTGTCATGATATATGAGGCACTCCTCATGGACTGCCTTCTTGTGTTTCAACAATCCTGGGATTTGTGGCCAAACCCACTGTAACTGTAGCATCTCATGGTGTGACAATGAACAACAATCTGTCCCACTTGATTGCATCTCCAACATCTTAGGGTGTTATGAAACCTTCCAACATTTTTCCTTGCATAATGTCTTCAATCCAAATTTTTGTGACCATATTCATTACATGAGAAGCAATGACCATGAATTTTTTTTCATACCTTTGCTTTGGTGTCCACCTTGAAGGTGTCTCTATTTTGAATTTGCTTTGAGGTGTAAAGATGGCTTCTTGATGTCTTCCTTTCTTTGTTCTTTTCAAAGTTTCCTTTCTTTTTGTAGATGGTTGATTTGAAACATTTCTTCCCCCTTTTGAGAATGAAGGACTTACCTCATGCTTCTTAGTAGTGTTGGCTTCAAAGTGTATATATTTCTTGTTGTATCTAAGACTTGATTTATCATTTGGTGATATTTGACTATCCAAGATTTCATTCAAGATTTTTGAGTTGTTCATGAAATTGAAATGAGTATTTGACTTCTCTACTTTCTTTCTGAGATCAACAACTTTAGCTTCCAACTTATGACATGAATCTTCCTTTTCATTTAATTGATTCTTTAATAGTTTCTCTACCCTTTTGGATTCTTCAAGTTGAGTCCTTAAATTTACATTGATTTTAATATCTTCAAGGCTTATGCTAAGTTCATCATCTAACTTATTCTTTTCTTCTACTTGACTAGTTATATCATTCTTTAGTTTCTTGATCTCTTCTTCTTGCTTCATGAGTATTTGCTTTAGTGCCATGATATTCCTTGGGTATTTTTCTAGGACCTCCTTAGTGTATTTTTCAAGATACTCAAAGGAAAGTGAACGATATCCTATTTCCGTTCTAACTTCTTCTAAATTAGTTATAATTTTATCTTTAAGCTCTAACAAATCTTCCTCTTCATTATTTGCAAATTCTATACAAACTGCTTCTATATCTTCTTCTTCTTTTGTAGGAGAAAATTCAACTTCACTAGGAGTATTGTAATCCAAAGATTTTGGAGATTTTTTACCTTCATTTTCCTTGATGGGATTGTCTTCTTTATATTGGTATATCTTGGTATACCTTCTTTGACAAAACTTGAAATTCCATTGAAAATGGTCTTGAGAGCTAATGCATCGTTCTTGTTTGCTTCCTTTTGTGCTGCAAACTTTGTCTTATTCTTCAAGGGAACTGATCCACCAATAGTTGCATTCCAAATACCTTTTCCTTTTGCCTTTTCCAATAGATCCATTCTTTTGACTTCAAAAAACCTTTCATTTCTATTCTCCATGCCGAGTAATTTGTCTCATCAAAGAAGGGATCTTCATCTGCATGTTCATCCATTTGTGTGTCCATGGATCTCCTTCAATCTTGTAAGTCTTATGATGAAGGCTTGATATGACACCAATTGTTGGACACACCGACCACACTAAGAGGGAGGGTGAATCAATGTAGGGATATTTTCACTCCTTTATAAAGCATCTTAGTTATAAATCACCATTTACTCATTATTCATTACTTTCATTTATATGTAAACATATTTCATCATCAAACATCATCAATAAATCATCACCATAAAGAACACAAGGTACACAAGATATATGTATAAGTTTCTTTTTTATTATGGAATACAATCCTTGGAGTTTATTAGAAACAACTGAAAAGAGAAACAAATCCACAAGATCACCAACTCTCAATGAAAGACTCATCTTGCAGATCTCAAAACCAACTGGGATGTGATAAATCCAATCCTTAGGTACACGACCCTACTTGTGGACATAACCAAATATTCCAATAGGTACACGACTTGTCAATAGTGCATCATGCATATGTACGTTCCCTTCCTATAATGCATCACACATATGTACACTCTCTTCCTTCTGTAAGCCTGTGTACACCTTAAGAAACTAGGGTTTTTGAAACTTCAACCTTATGGTCCTTCAGACCCTTTCTTCCTTTGTCACATCCACTTGTAACCTGTCACTGCAATCTTCCTATCACTTCCCAATATGTACCATAACCAATCACAAACATGTCTATACCATCCAACAACCTATGCATGCTCCTCATGCATACACAATCACAGATCATGGATATCTCTCAAACAAAGCATAAATGAACTACTCAACCAACCAACTACCATATTCAAACATCAATACTACCATAAAAAGAATGCCTCAAGAATTCACCATACCATGACCAAGTCTAAACATCAAGAAAATATTTACCCATACCAGAACATCTGTAGTAGATCTGAACCTGTAGAATGCTGATCTGGAACTTGCTTAAGAATTTAGGAACCTAACACCAACACTTAATTTTTCATGTCATTATCAACTGTACATTCCCTTTTCTCCTTCATCCCGCATACGTATGCTCCCTGGCTCATTGAAGCCCGCGTACCACTTTAGAAAACTAGGGTTTCTTAACCTTCGAAACTTTCACCGTCAAAACCTCATACCTACAGAACTTTTGATGTGTCCATAAGTACCTGCAATGAATCTTTCACCAGAATAGATCTTCAATATGCTCAAGAGATTCATACATAAGAGACCCTTGCTCTCTTATTTATACTTCTCCAAGTATCGTCTTCTAGGGTTTATCATCTAACCAACTTCAACCAACTTCCTTCTTTTGGGGCTAACCAACTTCTAACCACTTGTCCAATTATAACAACTTTCTCCACAAATAGTAACATATCCACTTCTAGTTGCAACTAATTTATTTTTAATTGTTTTCTTGTTGCAAACACTTAACCCATGACTAACCACTTTGACTAGTCAACTTCTTCTAGGAGCTTCTAGAATAATTTGACTTCTTTGATCTTCTTGGGGTTTTTAGAAAACACATGAGGGTTCTCCAACTTCACATGGCCATAACTCTCTAACTGTGAGGAGTTATGTGACATTCGACATATCACCAAAAATGGAATGACAAGCAATATCCGTATAGAATAGTCTTACTGATAAATTCACTGATCTTCATAACATTATTCCTCAAACAAACTTTATTTCCCTAACCATACTACTAGGATGAATCAACCACTTAACCATATGGACTTCACAAAGCATCTTCATGTGAGGGATTTCACCATAAGGGGACCACTTTGGAGTTCATCCGTTTGGTACTTCCTATCAACCATGATAAGACAACAATGATCAATCTTTACATCATCCCATCTATACATCACAATGACCAAACTTTACATCATCCCATCTATACATCAATTCATCTGGAACATCAACCCATGACAACACATCAATTTGACACTTCATGACATTATCCCTTAGACATCAATTACATCTATGACCACATGATCCAACAGTCAATACATCAATTATACAATGATAATACTTGACATCAACTCTTTGACATCAATCCTTTGACTTCAATGACAACATAATGCAACAACATATGCCACAGTTCCAATTTTTGGTGGATAAATTAGGAGACTTTATAGGGAAAATAAAATTTCTTACACTATCAATGATCCCATTCATCCTAATGATTATCCTATCTACTCAAAATATCAAGACTTGGGTTGTTTCATTTTATCTGTAAATGATAAACTAAGACTTTGTACAGAAAATGTAAATATTTCTTTGTGTGAAAATAATAAGCCTAAATAGGGAATATGGAAAGCATATTTTGATGAATCCTCTTCCTCGGAAGGTGTTGGGGCATGTATACTTCTAATTTCACCTTCTAGAAAACTCTTTCCATTTTCTTTTAGACTACAGTTTGAAACAAATTACACAAATAATGTTTGTGAATATGAGGCTCTAGTGTTAGGTTTAGAAGCTACTAGGAGGATGAAAATTGTGAATCTCATTGTCTATGGTGATGCATAATTGATTGTTAAAAAAATAAGGAAGGTTTATCAAGATAAACACCTAATAATGAGATCCTACAAATTTTTTTCTTGGGACTTAATTAATTTTTGTTTCTTAGCATTCAATATACATGTAATTCCCAGACATGAAAATCAACAAGTTGATTCCTTAGAAGTAGAAACAAGTACTTTTAGGCCTCATAAGGTTCCAAATATAAAATATGAAATGGAAATGAAATACAAACCCTCAATTCCTGACAATGTTAAACATTGACAAGTATTTTAAGATGATCAACAATTAAGAAATTACTGGAAATGTTTGATGAAATTTCTGCAACCCATATTGATCAAGAAGATGACAAAGATAGTGAAAAAAATAATCATAATAGTCATTACAAATTAATCATAATAATAATTATGATCCTAAGTTACAAGATATGCTTGCTAATCATAAAATGATGATCTTGAGAAATAATTAGATTCCAAAAGGATTAGTCCCTATGGAGATAGTTGTTAAAGCTATTGTTCACCCTCAAAATGAATAAGTATAAGATTGTAACATTGGAACTGAATGAGAATCAAGGAATATCAAGATTTCTAAGTTTTTTCCTGCTAATCAGAAAATCATGTATGTTGATTTGTTCAAAGAATTTATTGAAGTATTTTCATGGTATTATGAAGATCTGAAGACATATGACTCTTGTATTATTCAACATAAAATTCCACTTTAGGTGGGATCTAAACCATTCAGGCATAAATTAAGATAGGTAAATCCTATTCTCTTCCCCATTATTGAAAAGGAACTCAAAAAGTTATTAAATGCAAAAATCATAGTTCCTCTTAGATATTCTTCATGGGTTGCAAATTTAGTACCTGTTAGAAAAAAGAATGGAGAAATAACACTTTTTGTTGATTTCAGGAATCTCAATAAATCTTCATTAAACGATAACTATCCTCTCCCTAAAATGGATCATGTATTGCAAAAAGTAGTAGGTGACAATAGAATCTTTATGATTGATGGATTTCCAGGTTATAACTAGATCACTATACATTAGAAAGATAGAGATCTGACTGCATTTTCCACACCATGGGGTACCTTTATATATGATAAAATTCCCCTCAGTTTGATGAATGCAAGAGAAAAATTTCACAGAGCGATGGACATAACATTTTTTGGGGAAAAAGATAAGTTTATTGTGATTTATCTAGATGATATAATTGTTTTATCTAAATCATATGATGATCATTTAAAATATCTTAGGAAAACTTTTGTTAAATGTAAAAAATATGTTTTTTCATTGAATCATAAGAAATCTCATTTTTCTATGCAGGAAGGAAAATTACTTGGACATATTGTCTCAAACAAAAGGAGTAAAAATTGACCCTAAACATGTTGAAGCAATTAAGGTTATCATCCTACCAAGGAATAAGAAAGAGATTCAATCCTTTCTTGGGAAAAATATTTTTTTGAGAAGATTCATTCCCTATTTTGCTGAAGTAGTAAAGGATTTAATTGATATGCTTAAAAAATATAGTGAATTTATATGGTCTTCAGAGGCCATATGTTCATTTGATCAGATTAAGAAATCTTTGGGAGAAGCACCAGTGCTGATACGCCTAGACTATTCGAAGGAGTTTCTTATCTTTTCTTTTTCCTCTCATTATACCATTGTTTTATTTATTTTACAAAGGAATGATTAAAAAAAGAACAACCAATTGCATTTTTCAACAAAAGTTTGAGAGATTCAGAGCTCAAATTTATTATTAT
Organism: Picea glauca; assembly: GCA_000966675.3. NCBI lineage: Eukaryota > Viridiplantae > Streptophyta > Pinopsida > Pinales > Pinaceae > Picea > Picea glauca. Next base: position 289,295 of record JZKD02S2162056.1, read on the forward strand.
TAAAAAACAATCTTATTCGTTCATAAAAACACAGTGAAATAAGTCCTTAATCAACCTGATATAGATGGGAAAAGAGGCAAATGGATAGCCAAAATTCAGGAGTACGATCTTGAAATAAATCCAACAAAGCTAATCAAAGGTCAAGGTTTAGCAAATCTTTTGGCTGAATCAAATTGTAGAGTCCTTGGGATAAATCAAATTTTAGAAATAATAGAACATCTCTCAATAGAATTTGAGGAAGTAGATTTGCAAAAACCCATAATAAAGGTCCATGATAATTTTTCCTCATATCCTTAGTACAAAGACATTGTGTTCTACTTACAAAATATTTAATGTCCACCCGATTTTAGTCAAGATAAAGCTAGGTCACTCAAAATTCAAGCAATCAAGTATTGCATAATAGATGAAATGCTTTACTGGAAAGACCCTTTGAGAATCTTGTTAAAATATATTATTGAATAAGAGACTGAAGGAATCATAGATGAATTTCAAAAAGGAATATGTGGAGGACACCATGCTTGGAGAGCTACAACATACAAAATCTTGAGATCTAGCTATTATTGGCCAAAGTTATTTTCTGAAGTGATTGAAAAGGTAAGATATTATAGAGAATGCTAGAATTTTGCAGGTAAACAAAAAATTCCTTCCTTACCATTGGTGCCAATAAACGCTGAAGCTCCTTTCCAACAATGGAGCTTAGACTTCATAGGTGAGATTAATCCTTCTTCTAGTGCACAACACATGTGTATCTTAACTGCAAAAGATTATTTTTCTAAATGTGTGGAAGCAATTCCTACCATATTTACCACTGATGCAGTTGTGATTAAATTTTTTGAAGAAAATATTCTAGCTAGGTTTGGATACCCTAGGAAAATTATAACTGATAATGATCATGCATTCAAGTCCCTTGCATTGATACATTTATGGAAAAAATACAACATTATTGTTGGTCATTCCACTTCCTATTATCCTCAGGGTAATGGATTTCCAGAATCATCAAACAAAATTTTAATGAGAGTCATTAAGAAAATGTTGACTGAAAATAAAAAATCTTGGAACTCTCACTTGAAATTTGTACTTTGGGCCAAGAGAATCAACACTAAAAGGTCTACAAGTATGCTTCCTTTCCAATTAATATATAGTATTGATGTTGTTCTCCCTATTAATATGGCTTTTCCTATAATGAAATTGTTGTAGGATAGTGAAGGGGAACCTAATGACCTAACAAGAAGAATGATTTAGTTAATCAAAGTGAAACAAACCAGAGAGAAAGTTGATGAAATTTTTTAGGAATACCAAGATAAGATGAAAGCCATTTTTGATAGAAGAGAAAAACAAAGAAACTTTATGCCTGGTGATTTAGTTCTAAGACGGGTCAACAAAAGAGAGGATCCTCGCAAACATGGAAAGTTTGGTCATATATGGCTTGGACCCTACATGATTGCTGCAGTTGAGAGAAATATTGCATTCTCCCTTCAAAATTTGGAAGGATATTGTTAAGAACCAAATATCAAAATAGCATAAAAACCTCAGAATAAGTACTCAACTCCTTGAAAAAGAGAGAAATTCAGATAATAAGCCTCTTCGAGGGGGAAACCTCCTTATAAATCATATGAATTCACAATTAATAGATGATTCCAAATGAAAAGGTCTCCTTGGTATATATAAGAGACTAGGAGGCACAATTGCAACTAATGGACCCAAGCCGACATAAATAAAATAAAAATACTAATGTAATATGCCCTAATTAAGGGGTAATGTGCCACAAATTAGGGCTTAACACGAACCTCCCCTTCAGACAAGTGTTGTCCTCAACACTTGAGTAGTTCTAGATGGTTTTGTATAAAATACTCATCTTCCCACGTGGAATATTCAGCAGGTAGTTTCTTTCACTTAATGAGATACTCTGAAATTGGTCTATTCCTCAACTGGAGAATTCTTGTGTCGGTGATAACTTCAGCCTCCAATATGATTTTTCCTTCCTCGTCAAGTTCTAGAAATATAGTTTGAACTGGGATCTTGTCATCTATAACCTTCTTTAATCATGAAACATGGAAAACAAGGTGTACTCGCGAAGATGCAGACAACTCCAATTTGTATGCCATAGTACCAATATTTTAATGCAACACCTTATAAGGGACATAATACTTCTGTGAAAATTTATTATTCTTCTTATCTTTCTTGAGGGACATCTATTTGTATGGTTGTAGTCTTAAAAATACCCAATCCCCTACTTCAAAACTTATTTCACTATGATGTTGATCTGCTTGTTGTTTCATGCGATTTTGTGCCATGGTAAGGTTGTTCTTTAAGAGTTGGAGAACTTGTTGTTGATGCTTCATGTGATATTCCATTGCTTGAACCTTAGATTTTTATTTTAGAGAAGAAGTGATGGATGGTGGGTGATATCCATAAAGTTCCATAAATGGTGTCATTTTTGTTGCAGTATGAAAGGAAGTGTTATACCACCATTCTGCCAAGGTTAACCACTTGAAGCATTGTGTGTGTTTATCAGAGAGAAAGAAAAAAATGTATCTTTCCAAACATTTGTTCACTATCTCAGTTTTTCCATTATATTGAGGATGATAAGATAAGCTATGAGCCAATTGAGTACCCAAACAAGAAAATAATTCTGTCCAAAAATGTATAATAAAGATGGGATCTCTGTCACTTACAATAATCTTTGGGCTTCCATGTAGATTTTGAACTATATCCATGAATGCAATAGAAAATGTATTAGCTTTGAAAGGATGAGAGAGTGCACAAAAGTGTGTGTACTTGTAACATCCTTCTCTGGCGCACTGAGAACACTTATTATTTGAGGACACTTGCTCGCAAGTGATCCAGACCCTTTTTATGTTAGACCGTTTATAGTTGATTATGATGTGATTGACAGATGACATGATGTG
>JZKD02S2162056.1:293782-324948 GCA_000966675.3 Picea glauca
ATGTTTCTGAAACGAATAGAGTAGAATGCACAGTGATATATTGCTTTGATTATGGTTCTATTATCCCTTGGGAGGGCGTAAAGGTTCATTCTATGACTGTAAAATAGTATTGGTTGCCTTCCGGACTGGGTTAATGTTTATTTTCATTTCCGATCTGGGTTAATAAATTTCCTGGTCTGCGTGAAGTTATATTGGTCTGGAGGGTGTAATGTGACATACGACTGTGGAAATAAACTATAGCGAATTGGGACGGGTAATGATTGGTTAATGTTTGTATACGGGACGATGATTTTACTTGCTTATTAACTTGGCCAGGGCAATGCTCACTGATTTCTGTGTTTTAATTACGACATTGCGTACAGTAGAATGTGTAGAGAAAAATAGATTCCCTTTAGGGCTTAGCGTTGGTCACTGGGTTTCGGCTTGACGCGTGCACTTGGATTTGAGATGTAACGGAATAGATCCTACTGTATTAGATCCCTTCGTCTCTGTATTGGGTGCGCCGGCCACTATTACCTTGCTCCCATCCTAAATTTCGGAGATCATCCAGTTTTTAAATGATCTTATACACTAGAATTTCGAGAAAAATTTCTAATAGAAAAAAAATAATAAACCCTTCGCACGGACTTATAGTTATACGCTAAAATTTTTGATTTAAACCACACCCTTCAAGGCGAGTTAATGTATATAAAAATCTATGGCAGAGTTACGTTTCCATTGAGTTGATTTCTGATTTTAAGCAGCGAGCAAGTTGTTTTAACGATGTAATGATAGGTCCCTGGAATTATTGATCTCAGCCGTGGCGTCTTCTCAAACTCTCCCTTGGTCCCACAGGTTGATTCGACTTCCAGTGGAAATAGCTAGTAGATCTAGTTCTATTCCACTTCAAAAATTTGATCAACAATTAAATTGAGGTGGGCGAACGCTCTGTTTCATCTTTGTTTTTTTATATTGTTTATGGTGTATTACATCGGTGGTCTGCTACAGCCTACCTTTATCCCCTGCTGGCCGGTCATATGCCTACTCACTGTGGGGTGACAATGTGACTGTTCTTTGTTTTTTTTTTGTGTGAATCTCCTTCTATTTGGAAGTGTACTCCTGATGGGCGAGCTTACTGTTACAACTTGCTTTACCAGGTGGGCGAGCGATCTGAGTTTATTGGCATTGGTCCGTTGTCATATCTTCACTATCTTTTGACTGGCAGCGTGTTGAGTTGATTGACTATTGTGTGAACATCCTTTTTACTGCTTGATGGAGTAGCCTCGCGACATTTCTGTTCTGAAATATCTGGTAACCAAGCTCGACCGAGCTAGATTATGTAATGACATTATAAATCTATTATAATATCGAGTAATTTTTCTTGAAAAAAAAAAAAAAAACAATTAAATTAGGATAGTAAAAAAAAAACAATCGAGTTCAATCAAATTAAGATAGTGTAAAACTTAAGTAGAATCATTATATATGAGACTTCCAACATAAATATATATTTGGAAACTTGACATAACACATCTATTCCAGGCGGCACTGTGATGAAACGTCTCTTCTGTCTGCTGCAATAAAAGTCCTCAAGGTTTTGTTATATCCATCCTATATTCATATGCGTTTGAGGAGTTAATAGTGTCTGAAATTAAATCAAGCTGGTGATTGCTTTTACTGTCAAAATGCCGCCAGCCATTCATGTCCGCATTGTTAATCGCTGTTCTATATCCCTGCGCCCTAGATCATAAATATCACTACCAATCACTGACAGGTAGCCATGTTTAATCGCTGTTCCTTATCCCTGTGCCCTAGGTCTTTAATTTTACTGCCCATTGCCGTCAGATAGCCTTATGCCTCGACAAGATAAATCGCCGCGTTTTAGCGCTCGTCCCAGGGTCATTAATAGTGATACTGCCAAAAATATTGCCAGATAGTCACTTCCCTCGTTATGATAAATCGTTGATTCCTTCCCGGGTCAATAAAATCTTACTGCCAGACTGTTTTTCACTTCATTGGTAAATCGTTACTTCTCCCGGCGTTTTTGCTGTCCTAAAAGGTCGGTTGATCATGCCGTCCCATTTAAAGCATGGGTTATCTGCGTTGAATTCCTGGGGTTATGGTGCTGGTTGAATTACCTGCAGTTAATGCGTTTTTAATTCAATACTGGCTGTTTAGGTCTTGGGACCATTAAGGTTTTATTTACGCTGGCACTTGTGGTTGCAATATAAAATACCTCTTAATTTAATCCTTGACGTTGATACTAGTGGAGGGTCATGTAAGTACGTATGAGTTGCTGCGTTAAGATTGTTTAATGAAATTGTTAATACAAGCCGAATGCAATGATAATAATGTTATTAATTGATTGATAATGTAATAGTATTATTTTTAATGGAATAGTAATATTTTAATGTCTGATTATTTAAATATAATTGAAATATTAATATTGACTGATAATGTAATAGTAACATTTTTAATGGAAAGTAACATTTCAATGACTGATTATTTGAATGAAATAGAAATGTTAATCTTGACTGATAATGTAATAGTGACATTTTTAATGGAATGGTAACATTTTAATGACTGATTATTAAAATGTAATAGTAATATTATCATAATACTATTATTAATTGACTGATAATACCGACAGAATTGCCATGATAGTTATAGTTTAATGCAATAGTAATATTTTAATGGAGGGTTACTTGGGGTAGAATGACGAATATAAATCCTCGTTTAAAAGCAATAGTAATGTTATTAATGGAATGTTAATATTGATAGATTTGCAACAATAGGTAGTAGCTTAATTGCAATTAGTAATATTCTTAATTGCATGTTAATGTTGGTAGAATTAAAATGATAAGTAACAGTGTAACTGCAATATTAATATTATTTAACTGAATGTCAATGTTATTTAATTAAGGTGTTATGCGGCAGAATTGCAATGATAAATTATAGTTAATGCATTGGTAATATTTTGGAAGGTTGCTTTTGATAGAATGGCAAAGATAAATCATTGTTTGAAAGTAATAGTAATATTATTAGTGGAATGTTAATGTTGACAGAATTGCAATGATAGGTAATGGTTTAATTGCAATAGGAATATTAGTTGAATTGTTAATGTTGGTTGAAGTGACGATGTTTAATTTGCACTGCTATTATTTTGTAAGGTTATTACAATATGGCCATAATGTTTAGATTGCAATGTTATTCTTGGATTAATTTAAGTGTTATGGTGATGTCTAATTGCGATGTCAATATTGTATAAATGGAAATACTTGTGACGATGTTTAATTTGCACTGCTCTTAATTTGCAAGGTTACTATGATATGGTAATACTGTTAGATCGCAATGTTGTTATTGGCCTAATTGAATGTTAGGATGAGGTTGAATTGTGATACGGGATACTAACGACGATGTCTAAATTGCACTGCTTTTATTTGTAAGGTTATTACAAATATGGTAATAATTGGGAGGAAGGGCAAGTTATTATGGAGGTTGAAAATGTGCAAGGGTTTACCCTTAGGGTAGGATATTATTGCGCATTTGTGGCAATTAACGGAAAAATGAAATGCGCTTGTGCCTATTGTTGTCCCTGGTCTTGTAAGTACTTGGTGGTTTGTATTGGGTAGGCTGTCCGTGTCGGGCGGGATGTAGACTCCTCTTGTAGCTTAGTATTTTTGTCTGTGTGTGATCCGGTGGAAGGAATCCAGTGTCGTATCAAGAGTCTCGGGCTGTTTAAAGGCACAGTTCCACTCTTGCGACACATTCTGAGTTATATCAGTAGTCTCGGGCTGTTTAAAGGCACAGTTCCACTACTGCGACTCTATTGTCGGATTCTTTCCTTCCGTGACAGTACTATGCCTAACCCCTGATGTCTGTTTCTGCCTACAGCCATTAGATGCCCGCCTCATGTTCGGGGGCGTTTTCTTCTTGTTGTCGCTATGATATGTCGGGTCGTCTGGATTGAGTTCGTCCTACTTGCGACCTGTTGGTTCGAGTGTTGACGTAGAGTCGAGGGGGTTGTTTCTTCTACACACACACACACACTTTAGAGAAAAAAAATAAATAAATTCACCGGTTGACTGAGTAGATGTCCTTAGCTAGGAGGGTTGCTATAGTACTTGGTAAGTCTATCAACAATCACCATGATGCCACTCTTTCCTTCATACTTTGGTAACCTTGTGATGAAATCCATAGAAACTTCCTCCCAATGCTGACTTGGAATGGCTAATGGTTGTAAAAGACCCGGGCTATTAATCGTTTCCACCTTATTTTGTTGGAAAACCAAACATTTTTCCACAAACCTTTGAACATCATTTTTAAGGCCATCCCAAAAAAATTCCCTCTTGACCCTGTGATAGGTTTTCAAAAATCCTGAGTTCCCTCCTACCAGAGAGGCGTGTAATTCCAAAAGTACCCTTTGTTTGAGTTGGGATTTCTTACATAAATATAAGCGAGCTTTGTACCATAGTGAATCATTTTTCCATGTAAATGTTTTAGATGCAATGGAATCCAGCTGAAACCTTTGAATGAGAGTCCACACTTCTTCATCATTTTTCCATTCATCCCTTGATTTTGTTATCCAATTAGGTTGGATGATAGAGATATCACATAGAAAGGCCTCAACATCTTGATACTTTCTTGAGAGTGAATCTACAACAACATTTTTCTTCCCCTTTTTGTAGATGATTTCAAAGTCATAACCCAACATCTTGGTCACCCATTTTTGTTTCTCTTCTGAAGATAGTATTTGTTCCAAGAAGTATTTAAGACTGTCATGATATGTTTTTGGTATATATTCTTCCTTCATTCTAATATGATTATACCCTAAATGGAGATCCAACTTTGTGAAGTAGATTGATCTATGTAGTTCATCTAACAATTCATCAATGTCGAGAATGGGAAACTTATTTTTAATGGTGATATTTTTGAGCTCTCTATAATCTGGACACATACGTCATGAGCCCTATTTCTTGACTACCATTACCACTGGTGCAGAGTAAGAACTTTGTCTTTGTCTAATAATTCCAGCCTCTAACATTTCTTCAACCATACACTCAATTTCACTCTTCTGGGAATAAGGGTATCTGTAAGGCCTGGTGTTAGGAGGAGCACTCCCAGGAATTAAATGAATAATATGATCATGATTGCGAGTGGGTGGAAGACCTATGGGAATATCTTCAAATACTCTGGAATGATTATCAATTATCCCTTGGAGATATAGAGGAATATATGTCTTAGATGTTTGAACATATAGTGAGCATGGTTGTACAATTACACCCTGATGCCCATTTTTCAATAATTTTGTCATTGGATTAGAGCTTACTACTTTACTCGGTTTCCTTGTGATACCCTTTAACTCAAATTTCTTTCCTTCCAATGGAAATTTCATGAAAATTAAAATCCATGGTTCCCAATGCTTGTAACTATTGGACCCCTAGTATGACATCAACACGACCCATGGGTATATCAATCATTGGACTATTTATTACATATTACCCCATAGTAAGATTGATCTTATTGAATTTTCCTGAGCAATTGATAGTTCCTCCATTTGCAATTATTACTTGAAATTGTGGCATTGGATATATAAAGCAATTGAGAGCTAGGGCTAATTTGCAGTGAATGAAATTATGAGTACAACCATAATCAATTAGCAATTGAGAGCTAGGGATAATTTGCAGTGAATGAAATTATGAGTACAACCATAATCAATTAGCAATTGAGAGCTAGGGCTAATTTGCAGTGAATGAAATTATGAGTACAACCATAATCAATTAGCACTATTACATTTTTATTTTTGATATATCCTTCGATCTTGAGGATTTGAGGAGTGTTAATTCCAGCCAATGCATGACATGATATGGTGGGAGTCATCTCTTCGGAAGAAACATCTTCTACATATTCATCTTGAGATGGTTCTTTTTCTTGTTCTTGTTCTCCTTCCTCTTCACAATATATGTAGAATAATTTCTTCTCACCACACTTATGTCCCTTACTGTACTTGCTGTCACAATTAAAGCATAAACCTTTTTCTTTTCTTTNCTCCAATTGTTGAGGTATTAACCTTGTAGGTTGAAGTGGTTTAGAATAAGGAACACTATTCTCTTGATAGATGTTAGGGGTGGTACTTCTAGTAGCCATAGCCATATTTTTACTTTAAATGTTTCTCGCCACCTTGAACCCATTCTCCAATGATTTGGGTTCCCAAAGGAGAACCTCACGTTGAATTTTATCCTTTAAAGTTCCTAGGAAGACATCAAGTAGGTGCTCATATGGAAATATGTTACCTTTATATTCAATCTTTGGAAGTTCTCAATGTGCTCCGCAATTGAACCCTTTTGATTGAGATTTATCAATTGGTTGAAGAAGGTATTTCTCCTTGTGTTCTCACAGTGTGCTATCATTTCTTCCATGAAAATTGTCCAAGTGATAAGTGATTTGTGAGAAAAAATCCATCGATACCACACAAAATGATTAGGTTCTAAATATCAGGACACAATTCATACCTTTTTGTGTTTGAGGCACATCATGTAGATCAAAGAACTAGTCCATATGGAGTATCCATGTGTTTGGATACTTTCCATCAAACTTTCTCATATCGATATTAGGAAAGTGGTTGGTATTCAAACCAAATATGGAGTTTCTCCAGTCTTGATTCATATTCCTTGTGTCCTCATCATGAATTTCATGGGATACATTGTCACTTTCAGGTGGCCTCTCTATTAGAAACTTTTTCAACCCTTCCATGATCTCCTCTTTTAAACCATCCATATTAGTATCCATCATTGTTTCTTTCTTACCTTCATTTGAATCCATCATACTTTGTAGTTCATCTTTTGTTACTACCTTATTTTGTAAATCATATATGTCCTTGTGAATTTATTCAACTTCATCAAGAGTCCAAGTAGGAATTTTTGAGGGATCATTTGGTGTAGAAATTCCCTTTTTTGGTGGCATGTTGTCCAAGTTTCACTGCAAGGTAGGAATTACTAATTAGATTAGGTAGAGTTCCTCATAGAAAAGGGGTGTTAGGTGTTATAGCTCTCCGATATATGTGCAGGGTCCAACAATAATACTCGGCCCAATATATAAGGGCACTAACTAAGGAGGCTTGACCATTCCCTTATTTATACTATTCGACTACCCAGGTACTAGAGAGTGATCTCCCCGAGTGTTGTTCTCAGTGTACTATAGCAACACTAAGACCAAATGGTTTACTTGGTTGGTCTTAGGATTCTAGGGGGCATCCTAATATACACTAGGTATGTGGGAGCTCAAGTCCATAGTAGTTTGGTATAATGCACAACTATTTGAAAGGGGCCTTTCGATATACTCTAGGTACATGGAAGAACCACATAGTCCCCTGGTTGTAGCACTGCCACGTAATGAAAAATCCTACGTTTAAAGACGTCGTAATACGTTTGTACCTAAAAAATCCTAAGATTCTCCAAAATTATGTGATACTCATTTTATCCCACTTTTTGAATCACCCCAATTGGATCTTCTAGTCAAAAGATATGCAAATTAAAAAAAAAGGCACCTTTTAAAACCCTGATTTGAAGACTGTTCTGCTAGCTGACCTTTATTCTTCTTTAGCTATGAAATTTCGGCCCTTATGGGTCTAAAATTTCTACCCGAGGTATCCTTATGTGTCTTCTTTCCATCCCCACAAGTTATACCAATATTGGATTCTCCAATAGAATTTTATGATAACTTTCCCAAGATGTGCTGATTTTTTTCCCTTTCAGGAGAACGAACTTGTACATACCTCCACGTGTCATTGTATTCACTTCAGAACGTGAAATTCATACTAGTACAACTTCAGTTTGTTCTCTAACCAATGCAATAGGTATCACTCAATTTGGAGGCCTTTAGCTTTAGATATAACAATTTTCCCAAGAAAACTTGTTTTAGACTGAAATATGGACTAACCAAAAACCCTAATTTCCTCAGGGAATAACTTTCTAAGTACAATGAATTGAGGGATGAAATTTATACAAAATATAACTAACTATTCTAACTTAGTAATTTAAAAATTTCAGATCCTGAAACCAAGCCGAAAAAAATTGGGAGCGAAAAGGCGAAGAAGACTTGTTTCAGACTAGTTTCACGACTATTCAAAAACCATAATTTGAACATAATGTATCTCCAAAAATATAACGAAACAAGATATGAAATTTGGACCCAAGTTAGCTCTGTATGTTTTCTCTACACCATAGAAATTATAGATACTGAAACCTTCCATAAAAAAAGTTGTATCGGAAATTCCAAGAAGGCTTATTTTGAAGAAGCCCCGAGGATTGTCTAGCTTTGATACCAAATGTTAAGAACCAAATATAAAAATAGCATAAAAACCTCAAAATAAGTAATCAATGCCTTGAAAAAGAGAGAAATGCAGATAATACGTATTTTTGAGGGGGAAACCTACTTATACATCATATGAATTCACAATTACCATATGATTCCAAATGAAAAGTTCTCCTTGGTATATATAGGAGACTAGGAGGTACAATTAAAACTAATGGACCCAAGCCAACATAAATAAAATAACAATACAAATGTAATATGCCCCAATTAAGGGGTAATATGCCACAAATTAGGGCTTAACAAATATTTTCCATAATTTTCTGTTAATGGGTGGTTCTTGAAATATTTCTTTCAATTCTATAAGTTTTAGTTTGTCATTCATAGTACATAACCAATTTTCTTTAGTGTTACTTTTTTCAACTTTTAAAGGATTTCAAAATAAATAGTTGAAATAATTTTTGGTCTGAAATATGCAGTTATGAAGATTCATCAGTAATTAAAGATGACCAAAATAAACAAAAATTAAAGTATTGTTTCTTAAAAAGTTTGTTCATCCCTTTGTTAGGAGATTACACCACTTAATAGTTCTTCTTTTTGAACAATTAATTCCTTATCTTGTCAAATTTTAAAATATTGATAGAAAATACCGTCTCAAACTATTAATGAATATTTTGACACGTTACTTTAAAACCAGAAAGGAGAACACTTTAATTCCTTATGAAAGTTGAAAATTTATGTTTTGAGTAATTCTTTCTAAATATAGGATTTAGTGTCAAACTTATAACTGGTTGTTTCACTCAAGGTATGCTATTAAAAAAATATGTTTTGGAAGGAAGAGAGTTATATATGAGGGAATGAAAAACTTATGAGTTTACTTTATAACTCATGTATTTCTAACTCATCCTCGAAAAACACACGTCATCCCTTAAATGTGAAAATAATATTGATTGCCCCCATCTCCTAAAGACTATAAAACTAATTCAAAGGGTTGGTGAAAGGAAATTCAAGTGGTAATTGTAGGTATATTCACCGAGGCTTTGGATGCTCACTGGCAGTGAAGTAAGGTCTGTGATGTCAGGGTGACTCACCATAGGCTATGGACGCTTTTTGACATTGTAACAACACCATGAGAATGAGGAAGAGTACCAATGAGTATCTTTATTTCAATACTCACCTAAAAAATTTCCTCAAAAACAACTCTATTCTAACCTTAATAGTCTTTTCAAATCTTAAAAGCCTTGAATTATGAAACACTAGTTACAAATTTGACTCCTTAGCCAAAATTTAGATTTATATTACCCTAAACAATTCCAGAGTAAATTTGAATGAGTGATTTTTTTTTAATCCTTTTCTAGTCACGTTCTATATTAACATGTTAAATTCTAAAATGGTAGTGGTTCATTTTATTCAAATATATCATTAGGTGTGTTTTATTAGTTTTCTTTCAGAATAATAACTCCATAACCCAATGAAGGCACCTGGTCTACATTTCTTTTGTGCCTCCCAAGGAGAAAAAATCCCCATATGGAGCTAGATGTTGTAACATAGCCCAATTTTTTCATAAATTTTTTGGTTTTCAAATCTTCTTTAAGTTTCTAGTTTCTCTATATGCTAGGTGAATAAAATTGGAATAAACATTTAAAATTTTTTAGAGGTTTGATTTATTTTATTTTTTAGTTCATGTGTCATATTAGATTATGTAGATTTGATGTTCTATTCTAATTATAAGGTTAGTATTTAACTTTGTTTAAATAAAATGTTACTCTTAAAGTCTATCGCAAACTTTACTAATAAGTTGATTTTATTTAAATTTTTATTACATATTTTTTATTTAATAAAGTGCATGTTTCTTTGTAGATCTAATCACATGCCAAGTACTCTAAATTGACGGTCCAGGATCCATCATCCCCCCCACCCCTCACATGTTCGATGGTTAACATAAGGGAGGGGGGTTGCAAAACTCAACTAGAGTTAAATGCCTTGTGACGTGTCATATGACCATTAACTACAACCCCCTAAGCCTGTGGTTATCATAACCACACCCAATACCCATGCAATCAACATGGGATCGACATGTGTCTCTGATGAAAAGTGGAAAGTAAATAACACTTTATATCGATAATACCACCAAATCAATTTCTACCATATATAATCAAATAAGAACATGTCTCTTATCAGATAAATGTGATTGTGATTTGATGGCTCATAACCCTCCAAACTACAATAAGTGACAATGAAAAATCAATAAGATGAAGACGTGTGAAAGGTCAAGTCTATGCACACGAAGAGTACAATACGTTTTATTTGTTCTACTTATTCCTACTCATCATTATCTTCAAAGTACACTTCGCAAGTCAAATGACAATTATGACATTTTTATCATAATCATGCATAATAATTTCACCAAGATTCTAGCAGTTGAAGTCTTAGTCATTTGCAGAAACTTCAATTAGTTATCTAGTCATGATATACAAAGGTTATATCACTCATGGAAGATTGAGATTACAGAATGATTGAAGATCATTAATCATGTCAAGATGATGACACATGTATCTTCATGTGTGACACATCAAGGAATCTTCACATTTTATAGCCAATTAATGTACTGAACGAATAATTATTAATTATGAGAAACGATTATCTATTATATAAATATCATATATGACTAGATCATAATAAAGTTTCAAATATGTATGCAAGAGATAAGATAACTCGTTTCAGTTACAATTGGAATTTTGTTTCTGATCAATAACATGATCTTGAATGCGATTTCATGGGAAGAGAAAGTTCCAAACAATTGTTTTTCCTAAGAAATCTCTGTAAAAAAAATGTTAAAGAGACAAATATGAAAAATGTTGCATTCTTTTAGGAAAATCTCAAATATTCAGAAGGACTAGGGAATTTAATAGATTCATGTTGATTATAAAAGGAAGCAACATTTCAATGTAAAAGGGGGAGCTCTTTTTGGCCTGACGAGATCGGATCTTTAATAAAATTCTACAAGTTTTGAGATTCAAACTTTATGTTTTAGTTCATGTGACTTATTTTCTTTATGTTATCTTCATGCTTCTAAATTATTATTGAATGTGTATTTTTCCATGACTATGGTGACTTAGTACAACAATCACTATCACAAATTGTAAAGGTATTTTTTTTAAAAAGTTATAGATTTCTAAGATATACTATGAGTATTGATCAGACTTGTACTTCATTTATTTCACCTAGTGAATAAGGAAGAATTATTATTTTATATTCATTTTCTATTCTAGTTTATAAACATATTCCATTATTATTTCTTTTGTTTGAAAGTTAAGCAATATTTATCAAGAGATACATTATTTCACTCTCAACTTTGTTTTCCTCCCTTCTTCTTTCCTCCCTTAAAATATTCAATTGTCTGAGACATATAAAAATTTCCTTCAAATCTTGGTCTTTAAATATTTAAAGATTACTCATACATGCACAAACAATGTAACAAAAACACTTTGTTTTAGGACATATCAACTTAAGCAAAACAAATCAATTTTATGGATTCCTTGGCATAGTTTCCTAACCATAAACATCGCAAGGGTTAAAACACATTCCATGGGAAGATACCTAGATTTGAAATTCAACATAGTGGGGAAGTTTGGGCTTAGAGTGATCCAAATAAATTTTTATTAAGAAAGTATAAAAATGGTCAAATCCACCAATAACAATTAATAATTCCTTTCATTATGTAGGGTAGTATTGAAGGACGCCTAACATGAACATGGAACAAATTGATTGGGACAGATATTCAACAATGTTATAGTTCTAAGTTTCCCTAGAATTAGAGTTGTGTGCTAACCTTCTCAACACACTCTTTTGGGGGTGAGGCATCATGTTAAATGTTGATTTTTTTATATGTAGAGGGCTAAGATATTTTGACATAGACACTTCCTTATATTTAGATCCTGACTCGTGAACATTGTAATTATGAGTTATGGTCTATATATTGATGTGCTTCTCACATATGTAATTTTTTCCATTTGAAGCATTGCCCCTGTTAGAACATAAATGAAATTTTCAAATAAAATCAATTTTGTCAAAATTCCTTTTTTTTTGTTTTGTTCTTTTGAAAATAATTTTTTTAAACTTAGGAATATCATTTCTTAGACTAAAAGACGTTTTCATTACATCTTGATAGAGAGGATCAAATACCAACCATTAAAATTTGACATTTGATGTAGGAGCATTGCTCCACCTCAGCACGTGCCAGCTGTCTAACATGTTGGTGCACATTCAAGGAGGGGAGAGGCACTAGTCCTCTCATTTTTCCCTCGAAATTTAAATATAATTAAAGTAATTAAGAGATGTCAGGCTGGAAGAGCCAAGCCGTGCCTTCACATAGGCTGTGGATAAATTCGCCTTAAGTGGCTGACGATAGGAAGGATCTAGATCTGATTCAGACTAGATTTCCACTCGTTGTAATCTACCTCCATAGATAGGAATTTTGAATGGTGATTAGAAACCACTAGTGTATCCTGAAGGGAAATCTCGTCGAGCCCCTCTTATATAAATGTTTGTATCATATTCCCATAAGAGGCTACTGAAAATCAATGTAAAAAATTGTAAGCCAAAGAGAGGATAAAGAGTCGAGACTCAGTTGCAGTCAAGCTCACGCATTGTAATTAACATTTAGATAAATACAAAAGACACAATTTTTCCTGTCTATGATTTTTCTGTACAATTATGTGTCTGATAAATGTTATATGTATATTGTGTATGTATATGTTGTATATGTATGATAAATTTCATCTGCATGGATAAGGGTAGAATTCACTATTCGTCGAGAGTTCACTGAGTTGTCCTGGGTTTCTTAGTCTAAGCGTAAAGAGTGCGTAACAAAGTGTTGAAAATCTGTGAGCCAACACAAGGAGTGCATAGCTGAACTCTTTCAAGTCAGGGAAGAATGTGCCAGGTGGGAACACCAGGATAATTCACATACTCAGAGCGAAACCTCAAGGTTACTAAATACCTTGGAGGAGAAACTATGCAGAGAGGGCACATAAAGAAGAATTGTTGAATATTTTGTTGATTTCTTCCAGGAGGGAATCGAGTAAGTGCAAGTGCGCACAAGGGGAATTCTGTTTATATTTTTGAAGAGAGAAGTGTCAAAGGAGGACACTCACAGAGTCACTAAACACTCTGGAGGAAGACCTATGCAAGGAGTGCACCAGACCAGTACTTAGACAAGTATTGCGAGAAACCATCTGAAGGATATTACAAGCGCAAGGAGTATGCCAAAGGTCAAGAAATTTCACCTTACAATATCAGGAGGAAAAGCATTGCCGAGACCCAATAGTCGGGTTCGCAGGAAGAATAAAGAAGGTCACAACCTTTGATACTTAAGTGATTTTCCCAATTTTAGGAGAAAACCAAATTTCAAGTGGAGGAGTCGCAGAAGCTGACATATCAACTACAGGAGGATAAATCTGGACTGTTAGATCAAAGTCCAGACAATGACAGGAGCACGGGGTAGTGAAGTCCCGAAGTCTCGAAGTGGAATGGGATAGTCCATCGTCAGGGGAGACAGGTGGCAAAAATTCAGAAGGTCCGGGAGATAAATCTCCGGGAAGATCTGCATGGATCAGAAGCAAAATCGTCGAAGTTGCAAAGGGCGAAGGAATCAAGACCTTCGGATATGGAAGGGGTACATGGCAGAGATCCATGTACTTTGAAGGGAGAGCCCTTCGGAGGAAATTGGAGTTGGTAAAGCCAAAAATCTCAAAGCCTGAAGCATTGAGGGCCGTTGATTTAAATAAGTAACAAGGACCGTTGATCCTTGCACCATGTGTGTTCATTGATTTAGAGTTCAGGGGGAAAGGAGTTTGTTGTTGTTAGAGGCCAAAGCCTGAAGTTCAAAGCACCTTTCAAGGTTTAGCCCCAGGTTACAGCCTGAGGTCACATGGGGGAAGGGGCCTAGCACAGAGAGCTAGTGTCTATTATTAAATTTCTTCAAAAGGGGTCAAGAAAGAGCCCACAAGTTTGATAGAACCTACACTTCGAAAGAAAGAGGGACCTGTGAAAATTTAATTGGGTTCCAGCAGGGGCCTGAAGAGATAATTTGGCTCAGAGTATTGAATGATCCTAGACCAGGAGGTCACGTAGACCTGAGAGGAAGAGGGGGGTGTGCACCAAGTGGTATAAGAGCCTATGAAAAGGTTTTGTCTGATACCATCAAGTGGTATCAGAGCTGGAATTTTGTTTGGATATCGTAGGAAAAATGAGAGACGATGAAAGGAGATACTCTGATACCATCAAGTGGTATCAGAGCTTGAACTTGTTTTCAGGTATCAGAGAGTAGAGATCCACATAATTGATTTCTGTAGGCAGAGGAGACAGTCTGACTACATCAAGTAGGATCAAATCTTGAATTCGCCTATAGACAACAGGTGAAGGGAGACAGGGTGTGATGCTTTGTAAAGACTATTGCAAGGTGTGCAACAAATGGTATAAAACCAAGTGGGATAAAGGTGAAGAAAGAAACACGGCTATTGAAGGTCATAAGCATGGTTGAAGAGAAGAATGCTCGCAGAAGAGAAAAGTGAAAATCGACAAGGAGCTCAATGAAATCCAAGCAGAAATGAAAAAGCTAGCATTGAAGATGCAACACGAGGCAAAGGTACATTGGAGGTATGAATGACATATGAAAAGGAAATCCAGGTGGCATGTTCTGAAGTTGTTGGCCAGAGGAAAAAAACAAGCGTTAGAAAGGTGGTTGATGCATGTTGAGAACCTCAGTGATGAGGGAAAGAGATATGGAAGAGGTATTGTAGGTTTCTAGGTGGGAAATGAGAAGAGATCATTCAATCTCATAAACCGCCAAGAGGGAAGAGGAGAAACCCCAATTTTCCAGATGGGAAAGGGAGAAGAGATGAGCTCAGCTGAGATTTCATGTTAGCTAGGGGTGTTGACAAATGGAGAAGAGGCGAAAGAAAGGCCTCATCCATATGAATATTCTTGTGGAGTTACAGAACATGTGAATGAAGATGATGAGAAGTTAAATACTTCTGTCACAGAGGATAAGGATCAGATGAGAATTATGATTATTGGGGGAATTCCGATTTTCCTTCCAACTAGACCAACAAAGGCCAATGCAAAAGTTGCAGGTGCAACTGAAGCAGAAGGACAACCATTCATGACTGTCAAGGAGGAGAAGGAGAAGATACTGAAGTCTGCCCCAGCAGAAGAGGAGCACACAATTGAGTTGCTCACTCATTGGGAGATGGAGTTGAAGATGTTGGAGGATTGCTTGGACAATCCAGAACCAGAAGATGGTTTCCAAGAGATAGCCATGCCAGAGGAAATGTGCCAACATGAGGATCAACTGGAGGAAGTTGGAGTGGAACCAACACAAGAATAACTAGCAGAAGATAGTCTATCAGAGGATATAGCTGAGCAACAAATCAGTGATGGACCTACAGAATTGGATTTTGTGGCAGAGTGGACATCCAACGCCACATGAGATGAAGATAGCATGGGGGATCATGACGATCTACCCTATGATGTATACGAGGAAGAGGATTTGCAACTGAGAAGACTGCATAAGGAAATCCAACCAACAAAGTAGCTAGAGGAGGTGATATAGGAGATAAGAGAGCTGATGATGAGGTCATCAAAAAAAGATGTCAGCAGGGGGAATATGACCAAGAGAATACTTGCACGAGTAGCAGGGATGAAATAGAAGAAAAAAAGTAGAGGAGTAGGAGGACAACTCTAGGGGAAAGTTTTGGATACAGGAGAATTTCAACAGAGCTAGGAAGCTCATGAGAAGGAGATCATGATGTTTTCATAGCAGTGGAGTATGATGTAGGAGCATCACTCCACCTCAACACGCGCCATTTTTCTAGCATGTTGGTGCACATTCAAGGAGGGGAGAGGCGCCAATCCTTTAATTTTTCCCTCGAAATTTAAATGTGATTAAAGAAATTAAGAGTTGTCAAGATGAAAGAGCCAAGTCGTGCCTTCACACAGGCTGTGGATAGAGTCGCCTTAAGTGGCTAGTGGTAGGAAGGATCTAGATCCGATTCAGACTAGATTTATACTCATTGTAATCTACCTCCATAGATAGGCATTTAGAATGGTGATTAGACACCACTAGTGTAGCTTGGAGGGAAATCTCGTCAAGCCCCTCTTGTATAAATGTTTATATCATATGCCCAGAAGAGGCTGCTAAAAATAAATTTAAAACATTGTAATCCAAAGAGAGGAGAAAGAGCCGAGACTCAGTTGCAGTCAAGCTCATACATTGTAATTAACATTCAGATAAATAAAAAAGAAGCAAATTTTCCGGTCTACAAGTTTTTTGTATGATTATGTGTCTAATGAATGTTATATGTATGTTATGTATGTATATGTTGTAGATGTATGAAAAATTTCATCTACAAGGATAAGGGTAGAATTCACTATCTGTAGAGAGTTTGTTGAGTTGTTCTGTGTTCTTCAGGATAAGCGCAAAGAGTGCGTGATAGAGTGTTGAAACTCTGTGAGCCAATCCAAGGAGTGTGTAGATGAACTCTTTCAAGTCAGGGAAGAACGTTCCAGGCAGGCACACCGGGATAATTCACATACTCAGAGTAGAACCTCAAGGTTACTGAATACCTTGGAGGAGAAATTGTGCAGAGAGGGCAGAAAAAGAAGAATTGTTGAAGATTCTGTCGAGTTCTTCCAGGAGGGCATCGAGCAGGTGCAAGTGTGCACAAAGGGAATTCTATTTAGAGTTTTGAAGAGAGAAGTGTCAAAGGAGGACACTCACAGAGTCGTTGAACACTCTGGAGGAAGGCCTGTGAAAGGAGTGCACCAGGCCAATACTTAGACAAGTATTGCGAGAAGCCGTATGAAGGCTCTTATAAGCACAAGGAGTACGCCAAAGGTCAAGCAATTTCTCCTTACAATATTAGGAGGAAAATCACTGTCGATACCTAACAGTCGGGTTCACAGGAAGATTATTGAAGGTCATAGCCTTTGATACTTAAGTGATTTTCCTAATTTCGGGAGAAAGCTAAAGCTCAAGTGGAAGAGCCGCAACAACCAACAGATCAGTTGTAGGAGGATAAATATGGATCGTTAGATCAGAGTCTAGACATTGATAGGAGCATAGGGTAGTGAAGTCCCGAAGTCTCAAAGTGGAACGGGATAGTCCATCGTCAGGGGAGAGAGGTGGCGAAAAGTTAGAAGGTCCGGGAGATAAAGCTCTGGGAAGATTTGCGTGGAGCAGAAGCAAAATCGCCAAAGTTTCGAAGGGAGAAGGAATCTAGACCATTGGATCTGGAAGGGGTATGTGGAAGAGATCCAAGGACTTTGGAGAGAGAGCCCTTCAAAGGAAAGAAAATTTAGTTAAACCAAAACTCCCAAAGCTCGAAGCATTGAGGGTCATTGATTTAAAGAAGTAACGAGGACCGTTGATCCTCGCACCATGTGTGTTTGTTGATTCAGAGTTTGGGGGAAAAGGATTTTGTTGTTGTTATAGGCCGAAGACCGAAGTATGAAGCACATTTCATGGTTTAGCCTTGAGTTATAGCCCGTGGTCACATGGGGGAAGGGGCCTAGCATAGAGAGCTATCACCTGTTGTTAAATTTATTCAAAAGGGGCCAAGAAAGAGCCTGCAGGTTTGATAGAACCTGCACTTCAGAAGAAAGAGGGACCTGTGAAAATTGAACTGGGTTCCAGCAGGGACCCGAAGAGCTAATTCGACTTAGAGTATTGAATGATCCTAGATCGGGAGGTCACGCATCCCTTAGAGGAAGAGGGGGGTGTGCACCAAAAATCATCTAGATCAACGACTCTCGTAACTTCAGAGTTCTAGAATTGAAAAATGTTTAAACAACAAAGAAATACGAAGTTCACTTCGAGACTTCGCGATTCATGAGTGCAATCTCAAAATGTTTAAATCCCTAAAAACCCCAAAGTCGCGAAGCATCGGAGTCCTGGAGATATGAATTCCCACAAAATATTTTAAAATTAATCAGCTAATGTGTCATAGGCCACTTGCCAATCTTTACTCATGGTGACACGTGGAACTCACTTTGGGCATCCTTGGTCTCATAATTTGCATGATTTCAGGTGACACATGTCACTCATATTTTTATGACACATAATACTGTCACATCACTCCGAGAGATTGTCCTCCAGAATATCAAATCAATAACAAATTCAAACAATGTGGGAGCGCAGAAGTGTTGAAGCACTGAAGTTCCAGAGCGTCGAAAGGACCAAAATGATAAAGTGCCAAAGATTAATGGGCAAAGCATGATTTAGTAGGTGTAATTAATGGTAAGTAATCTCTCCATGATTTCGGCCTTCGGGAGATATCTATACATCGCTAATGAAAACTCCCGAAGCCTCAAAGCGCCGGAGTCCCGGAGTTCCAAAGCACTTAAAGTTAAAGTGACCATAAGATATGATCAATTAAAACAAAAAAATAAATTAAAGGTCGGTTAATTTCTTCATGAATTCAACCTTTGGGAGATATCTATCATTCCTCATTCAAAACTCCTGAATGCTAAACTGACGAAATAACTTATCTTCATTAATTAAGATCATTAAAGGTGTATTTAACGTGGCTAAGGTAAAATATTGGAAAATATTGTGACTGTCATGTAATAAATTTGACATATTTGGCATGATTACCCTCTCAATGGATTAAATGTAAGGATAATTAGTGTTTAACATTTTTTAATAAAGGCATTTCGAACTTCATAACATTTTTCCATTAACACCCAGAACTTTCGCATTCAGTAGTTTGGACTCATAGATTTTTACTTCTCACAGGAGGGATAACATTGATATTTGGAAATCATGGCACTGCGTAAAGAAGGAAAGAAGTAAGATCCATGTATAGAGGAGCCAAACCCAAACTCAAACATTCTTTCATATACTATCTCTCAATTGACGAACGTCATTAAATCATGGAAGCAGGTTTATGAAATTTTAGAGAAGGAAAATTCCCTCTATTCTGATGATTCAAGCAAAGGAAAATCTGAGTCAATTGCAGGAAAGCTAAGACAAGTGGCTAAGTCATAAATTCATAAAGTTTGAGCTTGGTTGAAACTTATTCCATATACTGATATGATAGTTGGGCCTTAGAGCAAGTGGATATCTCGACCAGAACCATCTAGAATCATCAGGAGACCGTTTTTGGCTCATTCCGACCTGAGGAAATTCAAGTAATGTATAAATTAACTCCCAAACCCAAATATACCTACAATGCATCATTTATAATGAAGTTTGAGGAGGATGAATGCACAAAATACAACATAATTGTTCATGATATAGTGAAAACCTGTTGGGGAAATAAAAATAAATTCAAAACTAATAGCCATGGCATATACTCTATAGCCTCTTGTGATGCCCATATTTTCTATACTACCATGATGATTTGCAGAATGTTCGGAAAGAAAAATCCTACACATTTTACTATAGAGTGGGTTCCTATAATTCATGAAGTTGGTAAGGGTTATACGTTTGATTGGGGAAAAATTATGTTGGATAACCTAGATAAACAAATAGGGGATTACAAAACTCATAAGTCTAAAGGAGAATATGCTCCTTTCTATATGTCTGCATATATTATGCATGCAATTTGTTTCAGAACCCCATTTCCTCTTATGAATTGGAGATGGACTTCGACTGCCACTAAGCCTATACATTTATATCATTCTAAATTATGGGAGGAAAATGAAAAGGATTATTTTTATGATATTTGTCACAATGTGGTGATTCCAATTCATGAAATTATCTATGGTCAACCTCCTTCTAGAATTTCAGAACAAATTATTGGGAATCTAGGTGCTATTGCAGATTGGTACATTGAGGAAAGTTTTTCTTACATCATAGTTTTCGATTGCTTCGCATCTCCACATGCTCTCCCCATATTTCTACCAAACATAATTGTTTGCAGAGAAGTAGCCTATTAGACAGTTTCAACAAGCATCACCAAAGAACTGAAGGACACACATAAAAGAATTTGGCTAGTCTTTCCTACACAAGTTGATATATTCTCATTATAAGACTTTGGACATTCTAAGGTAGAGGATTCGACCTTAGATGATATTAAATTGGTTGACATTGAATTCAAAAAGCATGATCCACATAAGGTGGTATAAAATCATTTGGATCAATTTAACATGAAGAAATACATCCATGAAGATTCACCTTATGATGAGGTTTTCAGAGGAGTTAGATCATATGATGAGGTTATATCCAGATTTCAAAGTCTTCCTCAAGAACAATAGTCAGGTTTTCTCATCTTTGAAAATCATAGAGGAACAATTTACCTAAAATCTTGCAAGAAAAACAAAGGCTTAATCCAACTTCACAGGTGGCATAATCATCAAATCTCAAGAAACATGACTTTCCTAAAGAGAAAACTAAATAAGTGGAAAGGACACTAGAAACATTGTCCAAGGATGCAATAATTACATGAATATCCATACCATGTAAAAGTGATCAAGAATTGTTAGCATTATTCAAAGATTTTATGAAACATGGGCACAATTTTCCTCTATTATTATTATCAAACATTGAAGCTCCTGTGAAAGATGTCACAAATCAAGGGGAATATGTTGCACTTATTTCTACCATACCGTCTTTAACTCCCTTAGCAACAAGTTATGATTTACCTTGTTCAGAGGTTATCAATGTAGATGACCTGACACCTATTGAACCTAAAGATATGCCTTTATCATATTTCTTTTTCAACAAGAAAAGGAAGGCTATCACATGAATATAATCTCAACAAAAAGAGGGAGGAATAACCAAAAATAAAAGAATGATATATGATGGACAGGGACAATGTGACCTTGAATTCACAAAAGAGGTAGCAGACTCATTAGGAGAATTTGCAACTGCTAACTTATGGTCAGTGGATAATTTGAGAAAACAATTGGACCAAAAGAATATTTTGATTGAACAATTACATAATGATATGAAACAAATGGAAGTTACTGCCAGAGAAAGAATCAATTTTGATATAATCCAATTCAGACAGGGTTTTGAGCAATAGATTAAAAAATTAGAGGATACATTGAAATTAAGTTTTCAAAATCAACACTTGAGTAATAACATGGTTTCCCAACAAAATACATTAATAAATCAATTGAAATCTTAGATAACCACAATCGAGGGAACAATAATTGATATTTTTGCCTTCAAGAAACAAGCATCAGAGGTAAATGAGAAGTTGCAGATTGTCCAACAGAATTTGTATGAAATTTTGGATTCCATCCAAAAACATTATCAAGTAATCAATAATTATTTTCATATTATTGATGACAAAGAGAAGGAATCTTCTATGGCGAGATCCAAATTTCAAGAATTTATAGTGTGGAGGAAAAATCTCATTGTACCAGGACTTGCCCCATTTTCAGAATTTGAGCAGATAAAAGGAGAAATGGATTTAAATACCTAGGAGAACAATCTTGAAGAAAGTAAAAGGTTAGCTAAAGAGGTAAAATATTCTTGTCTTGATGCTCTTTTAGCTGTAGATATGGAAATGACAGAAATTGATGTCAGTAGTATTCATGCTACACTTTGGCAAGTTAATATTGAAAAAGAGAAGATCCGAAAAAAAGAAGAGAGAGGGTACAAAATGCTATACTACAGGTAAATCATGTTGATTTACAAATATTAAATGATCTTCTGGTGAAACCAAGTTTACAACATCACATCACTCAACAGGAAGTACTTCAAAGTCAAAGAAATCTACCATTAGTGCATAAAAATGCTTTTTCGTTTGAATTAAATGAAAATATTGAACCCTACAAGTTTGTTATTGCATTATTGGATCTGCATGAAAAATTCATGGATCAACAAAAACCAAGTGCATCCACGAGAAAATAGAGGATGAATAAATTACCAACAAGTGAAATAAATCTCAATAGATGTTTAATATCTTTGTAATATCTTTTTAGTTTAGATTATATTCTATTTTGAGAGCTAAGAATGTGTAAAGTCTAACCACTTTCGGTTAAGATGATTTTTGTATAAATAAACAGATTAAAGGTGTATTCGAGGCTTCTTCTGGACGAATGTAAAGGAGAACCTTCTTAATACCAATTTCCAAGAGAAGACAAAGATTCTACATTGTATTTCATTGATTTATGTGCTTTATGTGTATTGACTTTTCATAACCTCATTTTCTTCAATATATGGCTCTTAAAGATTGAAAGAATACAATTTAGTAATACATCTATTATGGTCCATATAATTGGAAGTTTGTTTAGCTACAACTTTTCCTCTGTTATTACTGTGACTAAAAAAAGACCTATATTTGTGTGGATCTCCTCATTTCAATTAATCTTTTAAGACTCGCCCTTCATGATTCTTCTATTGCCGATAAGGTAAGATTTATCAGTATTGGATACCTTAATTTATTTTGACAGTTTTGTTAATCAATTCTACTTTTCATATACTCAATATTTATAAAAAACTCAAAGAAAGAGATAATTCCTCTGTGATTTCTAATCATTAAATTTATTTGAAGTTTCATTTTAAAACTAAAGGCATAAAACCATTATAAAAACAAATCTCTGAAATTTTGGATGCCTGACATTATTCTGTGAGCCTAGAGTAAATCTCAGGAAAAACATATTTTTGGCGTCGTTGTCGGGGAATGAAGAAACAAAACTATTTTTCCCTGGGGATACGACAAATTTGAGTTTCAATTTTTTACAGTGGACAAGAATTGAACACAAGGTTAAGGATCATTTTTTATTTTTCACCTAATGACTCCATTTTGGAAAAGCTAGCATTCAGACGAAAAAATACCAGAAAAAACCCAGACGATAAGCAGACTACGTCAATTTCAGATGCTGAAAAACTGTTGAAAACCAAAGGATATATAAAGTAGGTGTCTGCATCAACAGGTAAGGTCTATCAAAAAAGGTTACTCAAGTTAATGTTAATATTCCAATGGAAGAAATACTTTTACTTAGTTCTAAAGAAAAAAACATCAAAATAAACCTCATTTCGCAGAAGCCTCAACTAATAATCCCGAAATTAAATTAGAAAATCTAGAGGTTGAAATTCCCGAAGTAAAGTTGTATGATCTAAAGGGAGAAAATTTCCATAATACACATTTTTCTTTGGTATATACTTTTACCAGTGAGAATAAGGAATAATATTTAGTTCCTAACGTTTTCTATACGCAACCTATGTTTACTCTTACTGAAATAAAAGTTTTTGTCCTCGAAAATCCTTAAGATCATATTTTGTACTCAGGTTCATCTCTTATCATTTCCCCCATCTACCCATCTAGTTGACCTGAAAGACCAAATTCAAATTTTGATTTCTCTTATGAGTTTGATTTTACATCCCTATCACGAGATTCGTCACCTTTTGATTATCTAGCAGGTCTCCACTATTACCTTCCTGAAGCAATTAAAGATCTAGTACAACAATATTTTCAAATCTTTGATAATTTACATTATAGTCCTAATATATATCCTCAAAAAAAATCAATGGCTGGTGTAGGAGGTGTAGGAGGTGGTGGAAATATAAATCTACCACCACCTCCTCCAAGGAGTTTTATCAAAGTCGCTACTGCATGATTTACCTGAGAATTATTTTAAAATTTTACCTAAATTCATGGGAGAAGGCGATTTAACAACCACAAAATACATAACATGTTTTGATCAATTTTCTAATATACTTGGCATTGAACATGAAGATGTTTACATGAGAATGTTGGTAAAAAATTTTGAGGGACAAGTTAGAACTTGGTTTAGGGGACTTCCTGCAAATTCCATAACAACATATGCTTATTTAGAAACTTCTTTCTTAAGACAGTGGGGTGAGAGAAAAGACCATTTATATTATTTAACTGAATTTGGAGCTTAAGGAAGAAAATGTCTGAATCTGTTTATGAATTTATCCAAAGATTCAATAAACTATATAGCAAGATCCTAGCCGAAGTTAAACCTTCCCAACCAGCTGCTAAAGTCACTTTTGTAGGGGCATTTGATTCAGATTTTTCTTTACTTTTAAGGGAAAGAAGAGATACAACATTAGTTGGAATGAAATATGATGCTATTGAAATTGAATATAATATGATGCCATCAGGAAAAATGAAAACAATGGCTGAGATGGGAATAAGAGAACCTAGAATATTTAAAGAACAAGGAGGACCCTCCAGTTCTGGAAAAAACACACAAGAGGAAAAGATGGATGAGATGACTAAAATCATTAAAGATTTATCAAATAAAATTTCTAGGATGGAAATTGAGAAACAAAAACTTGGCCCATATGTTAGAAATCAAAATCAATTCAGGAGAAACCTCAATACAAACCCTAAGATTCAACAAAGGTAACTTAAGAATGAGGAACAAAAGATTCAGGACCCTTTTAAAACATAAAATATTATACAAGGAGATGATGTTCAAGATTATGACGAATTAGATGAGGATATCAAAAATTTTAGTGATGATGATATCGAACCTCATTTAACTCAACAAGACTATGAAAAATATTTAAATCTTGGATCATTATTTAATGAGAGAAATATCAATAACTTGGGAGATACTACATAACAATATAAAGATCTTGTTGATTCAATAATGGCTGAGCTTCATAATAAATATGATTTAAGGCCAAGAGATAATACTTCTACTACCAATCCACCAAAAAATATCTTGGAGTAGAATAAAGAAAACAAATAAGTGGTCTCAAAATCACCTACTGAAGTACAAGATGCTCAAATAAAGCAAGTTGAAACAAAAGAAACACAAACTAAAAACATGGAAAACAAAGAAGCCGAAGTACAAACTAAAGTGCTAGAAAAATCAGTTGGCATGTTCAATCTTGGGAATTAATTGAATAAGATTAAAATTCCAGACCCTCTGGTTTAACTTGGTAGAAATCCAATTTACAAGAAGCAGATTTCAAAATTAATTAATTTTCCAGATGCAGAATGTCAAGCTGATGTTATTAACTTGAAAGATAAGAAACCAACAATTATGTTTGGAACACATATTGAAAATGGTAAATACTCAGTGGATCCATTTTATATCACTCTTACTATGAACAATCATTTGTTACACAACTATATGCTAGATTTAGGTGCTTCACATAATTTGATGCCGAAAATAATAATGGAAAAATTGGGCTTACAAATTACTAGACCTTATCAAGATTTATACTCTTTTGATTCCAGAAAGGTTAAGTGTCTGGGTATGATTAAAGATTTAGTTGTAAATTTATCTCAGATTCCAGTTAAAAGTATTCTTATGGATGTGGTAGTAGCTGATGTACTTGCAAAATATGACATGCTTTTATTAAGATCTTGGGGTGCAACTTTAGGAGGATCAATTCAGTTGGACATGACATATGACACTATCCAATTTTTGGTGGACAATTTACCAGATTGTACAGAGAAACTAGATTGGCCTATACAATAAGTGATCCTCAAAACCCTAATAATTATACAGTCTATGTTGTTGATCATGATTTAGGAAATTTCATTTTATCTATAGATGATGATTTTGAAGTTTGTACAGAAAATGAAAATACAAAAATAGAAGTTCCAAAGGAAAATATAAATATTAGAGATGGGACGAGGAAAATGTTTTTCGAAGATGCCTCATCTTGGGAAGGAGCAGGAGTTGGGCTGCTATTTGTGGAACCAAATGATGAATATCACATCCCTGTTTCCTATAGATTGCAATTTGACATTGATTACACACTTAATGTATGTGAATACGAAGCTTTAATTTTAGGATTAGAAGGTGCTAAAAAATTAAAAATCAAACATTTGATAGTATATGGGGATGCATAGATTATTGTAAAGTAGATCAGAAAACTATATCAAGATAAGCATCCTAGAATGATATCTTATAGAAATTGTGCATGGGATTTGATTGAATTTTTTTTCTTATCTTTCATCATTCATGCTATTTCCAGATTGCATAATCAACACGCATATTCATTAGTTAAAGCTACAACTACTTTCATGCCACCCACTGTTATAAAATTGAAATATCATATTGGCATGATACATAAACCTTCAATTCCAAAATAATGTTCATTATTGGCAAATTTTTGAAGATGACGAATAGATAAAACAATTTCTGGAGATGGTGGATGAATTTTCTGAGACACACATAGATCAGGAAAATCAAACTGATCCATCTTGGATTATGCAAGAAGGAGAAAATCCAGATAAATTCAAAGATAGGATTGCAAATCATAAAATGATATTTCTAAAGAATAATCAAATTTCAAAGGGTCTTATTCTGTTAGAAAGACTGCTCGACCAATATGATATCCCTTTAAAATCTACCTTGCAGCCTCAACCTGAAGAGGTTGAAGATTGTAATGTGGGTTCAAATGAAAATACAAAACTGGTCAAGTTGTTTAAATATATTCCCACTGAACTAAAGAATAAATATGTTGAATTACTAACAATAATCACCTAAAAAAAATCACGCTCTGGTGCAACCTCGAATCTGACTAGGGTTCGCCCCAAATGCTGCCATGGAAGCTCAGGGGGGAGGGGAGCCATTGCCCCCTCCTTCACCGTCCTCCTCCTTTTGAAAGTTAGTCGCAGCCTGCAGCAAGAAAATCTCGCCTTCAGTTCCCCCAAGCTTCATTAAGAAACTAGACGTTGTCCCAGAGATTGACCTGCCCCCCGAACACCCCATAACGGTCACTCTCTCCCTCTCAGAATGAGGACTTGTTGGTCAATTCATGGGGCTCTAGCCCTCAACCAGATCCACAGACAACTGGATTCAAAGGAACTGGAGACCGCTGATCACAAACAACGTAACATTCTATGCGATCGGGAGAGGGTATTTTATTTTCGAATTCATCTCTCAAGAGGACAGAGATTTGATCTTCAGAAACGGACCGTACTTCATGGGCACACAAGGGCTCTATTTGAATCGATGGACCCCAAGCTTTGATCCCGCCTCAAAAGTGCCTAAAGACGTCCCCGTCTGGGTTAGACTCTCAAATCTGCCAATACATTGCTGGAACCCCTCCTCGCTTCAAGTAATTGGAAATGGACTGGGGCGTTACATTGATCGAGCAGACCCAAGAGACGAGTACTCCTTTGCACAGATTTATGTGGAAGGTGACCTGGAGGTAGGTCTACCGGAAGCAATAAAATTAAAAGTTGGGGATTGGCACCACTTCCAAAAGCTGGATTACGAACAACTCTCGTTCAAATGTAGAGGTTGTCATGAATATGGCCACTTCCAAAGGAACTTCCCAAAGAACCCTACTACAAAGAAAGCAGGGGATGAAGGCTGGCAACAGGCTTGGAAGGGGAAATCCAAAACGAAAGAACCAAGAAATGAAAAGACAGTCCCAACGCAAGCCAAAAACTCAGGAACCAAGGAGACTGAGAATAGCTTCAGTATATTGGCTAAAGAAACTAGCGAAGAGGAAGCGGATCCAAGTAAAGATGCCCAAGAGGAAGGAGCAAGAGGAAACCAGACACCTGTGGAAAAAGGACATCAAGCAATAGAAGAAGAAGGGGAGGAAAACAAATCCCCCCAACGGATGGAAGGAAGTCAGGACATAGAGGAAGGGGAGATCTCAACAGGAAGCAACTCAGAAGGTGCAAGCGAAGCTAAGGCCACCCCAAAGAAAGAGAGAAGAGGCAGGAAAACCAAAAAAGTAGAAAGAGACCAAGAAACATACAAAGACGTCCTAAAGGGCTCACAACCAACCATCAAACAACTAATCAATGTTTGACATACTAGAAAGCAAGCCAAAGCCTCCCAAGGAGGTTGCTCCTCCCCCCAAGGTATTTAATGATTCTAACCTCCTGGAATTGTAGGGGACTTGGTAGCAAAAGGAAAGAGGAATCACTCAGGGATATACTCAAAGCTTCGAAAGCAAACATCTTACTCCTCCAGGAGACCAAGATGAGTCAGCAAGACTCAGTCAGAACTTCGCTGAACGTTTGGAGAGGTAGCCAAGGAATAGCTGAAAACGCCAGAGGTGCCTCAGGAGGGATCTACACTCTATGGAACACCTCCAAAATATATCTGATCATCTCTGACACATGCATGCACTACATTCACACCAAAATCCTCCACAAAGACTCGGGTTATCAGGTAAGCATCTTCAATATCTACGTGCCACAACATATAGAGGGAAAAAAACACTGCTGGGAATCCCTAAAAAACTTCTTACAGCAAAATGAACTTGACAACATCATTCTCGGTGGGGATCTAAATGTAACCCTGGCTTAGAAGGAAAAAAGAGGGGGATCCATCGTGAGAGACTAGGCTAGAGAATGGGTGGAAGATATAGTCTCAACCTAGGACCTTATAGATATCAAGCCTGCCAAAGGACTCTACACGTGGACAAACAAAAGGGTAGGCCCTGGGCACATTGCTGCCAGAATAGATAGATTCCTAGTCCAAAGTTCCTTTCTTTTACCGGGTCTCACAGCCACTACCGAGATCCTGCCTCACAGTGTCTCAGATCACAAGCCCATCCGCTTAGAATTCAGAACTGACCAAGTTCGAGGACCCATCCCTTTCAGATTTAACCTGACTTGGATCCAAGACAACGACTTTCTCCCTCTTGTTTCCAAAATGTGGACCAACATTGTTAAAGTCTCAACTTTTTATGTATGGGAAGAGAAACTAAGAAGGCTAAAGAGAGCTCTAAAACTTTGGGCAAAGAGCCAACCAAATCCAATCGCCTCGTGCATAGAAGCCCAAATGCAACTCAAGAACCATCAGCTGGAAATGTAAAACAAATAGGTCATGCAAGAGGTGCTGCAACAAGAAGACGACCTTCAAAGACAATGGCATAGAGCCTGCAGAGAAGAGGAAAGCTACTGGAGGCAAAAATCAAGAATCCTTTGGCTAAAAGAAGGAGATAGAAATACAAGCTACTTCCACAAGCAGGTGAAGGCAAGGAAACACTACAAAGTAGTGACAGAAATACAAGTCCAAAAAAAAACAATTGCAGACCCAGAAGGCATAAAACAAGCAGCATTTGAAGCCTTTGAGGCACTCTACTCAGAACCACAAGGGACAGAAATAGACCCGCAGATGTACCCCCTCTCCATTATTCCAGGCCTCATAATGGAGGATATCAACTTCAAGCTAATTAAGGATGTATCGCAACAGGAAATAAAGGAGGCCCTGGACCAAATGAACCCAGATAAGGCCCCAGGCCCGGATGGTTTCACTACCAGATTCTTTCAACACTGTTGGGAAATAATCAAAACAGATCTAACCAAAATGATCAAGAAATCGCAACAGAGTAGCAAGCTGGGCAAGAGCTCCAACTCGGCCTTCCTGGTGCTCATCCTAAAAGAGAAAGGAGCAGTCTCCTTCAACCGTTTCAGGCCTATCTCCCTGTGCAACACAAGCTACAAAATTCTTACAAAAGTTATAGCCAATAGACTCAAAACAATCCTTCCTCTCATCATCCCAGAAAACCAAGAAGGCTTCATCAAAGGTAGGCATATTGCCAACAACATAATCCTAGTTCAAGAGGCCCTACACTCAAGTGTCTGGAGGAAAGACAAAGGTATGATAATCAAACTGGATCTAGCCAATGCCTTTGATAGAGTTAGACATAAATTTTTATTTGAAGTAATGAGAAAGTTTTGTTTTGACCCGTCCTTTGTAAATTGGATAAAAGCTTGTATTGGATCACCATGGATAGCCCCAATGGTGAATGGGAAAGTAACAAAGTTCTTTCAAGCCTCCAGGGGCTTAAGGCAAGGGTGCCCCCTCTCGCCCCTTCTCTATGCAATCCAAGCTTCAGTCCTAAGCTATCAGCTGGGAAATTCCCAAGTCCAAAATAACCTCCAGGGACTAAGAATCGTGCAAGGGGTGAAAGATATAAATCATGCGCAATTTGCAGATGATACACTACTTTTGGGAGGGGCAAGTCCTATAATAGAAAAGAAGTTTAAAGAAGAGTTTGAAGCTTATGCTGCAGTCTCAGGTAGTGAAATAAGCCAGACCAAAAGAAAAATTTATGGATGGAATATTACGCCAAATGAAATGTTGGGAATGAAAAGAGTTTTGGGGATGGAAGGGCACACCAACTAGGAGGCCTTCAATTACCTGGGAATTCCCATATTCAAATCTGCCCCAAGAGCTTCTCACTGGAACCATCTGATAGACAAACTAAAAAACAAAATTTCCTCTTGGGGGGCGAACTGGTTAAACCTAGCAGGGAAAGTTGTCTTGATTAAATCCGTGTTGACCAACATCCCCATCTATCAGAGCTCGCTGCTTTTAGCCCCTGCCTCCATCATCCAAAAAATCAAATCACTACAAAGATGCTTCTTGTGGGAAGGTGGAAAACAGTCATGAAGGAAAATGCATCTAATAAACTGGGGGAAAACCTCAAAACCCCTCTTGGAAGGTGGCCTTAACATTAAAATAACCCAAGCTCAAAACCTGACTTTGGGAGCAAAGTTGCTTTGGATGATGGTCACTGGCAAACCAACTTGGAGCAAATTGGCACTTTGGAAAAAATACTTTAGGGGGCCTAGGGATTGCTGCTTAGAATTTCCATGCAGGGAATCAAAAGGCTCCCCTATTTTCACTCTCTGCAAAAAGGCATTGCCCCACTTCAGCCCTCATCTCACTTGGGTGCCAAGAAACAGAAAAAAGATCAAATTTTGGTAAGACTCAATTTTGGGAGATCCCCCCCTAGAGCTGAGACAGGATCTGTGTTGGAAATACTAAAAACAACTGAGAGGGGGGGTGAATCAGTTGTTTATGAGCTTAAACAAATTTATACCTTTTAAATATTATCAATCTTCCTTCAAGTGATCATCAACAATATATAGCATATGGACAGTAAAAGTAAAGACCATCAGTCACACATAAAGTACACACAGAGACAGATTTTCACGAGGAAACCCATAAAG
>JZKD02S2162056.1:331970-363248 GCA_000966675.3 Picea glauca
CCTCCCGAGCACCTCCCAACCTCCCTAAAATATAAATGGCTAAATAAACATTCAACTTTACAGATAAATCAATTCTTACCTTCCTTTCTCTGTTCTGTAAGTCTGATCTTCCACACACTGTTCTGCAAATCTTCTCTTTCTCTGTCTGTTCAGCAGGTCTACTCTGCATCAACTCGTACTCTCATTCTACTCTTCTTCAACTCATTCTGTTATTATACTCTTCATTTTCTCTTTCTCTTCTATTCTACTCTGCATTCCATTTCACTCTGCACATATCCTTCCTTTCCTACCACGCATCCTCTTCTATATTCTTTCTTACTGTTTCATTACTTTCCTGTCCAGAACAACCAACCAGACACAGTCTGTTTTGTCTTCTTTTATACACACGAGCATGACGTTTCAACTTCCCAACTCCTTGGGAAAAATGACGACAACTGTCCAGCCAACAGAAACGCCAACTGATCGACAACTAATTTGCAATCATGAGTCCGTTTCACTAACAGATTTGTAACTGAAAAATTAATCTGTGAGAAAGAACAGTAACCCTTCGATTACATTCAAGTTTTATCCACACCGTTGGATGACCTTTATTAGTCTTTCTTTTTTAAAACGGATTTCGGCATTTCGACATTCCTGTGCCCAAGTGTCTCGACACTTTCAAGTCTTGATCTACGAAACTCCGATAAGGAGTTAAATCAACGGTCCAGATTCATTCTCGATTCAATGGCTGCGATTGAATCGCGAAATCGCATATCGCGATTTCGAGGTTCTTGTTGTCAAATGTTTTTGTCACTTCAAAGTTCCGATTCACGAAACTCCGATAAGGAGTTAAATCAACAGTCCAGATCACTTCTTATCATAACGGCTGCGATTAAATCGTGAAATCACATATTGCGATTTCGGGGTTCTTGTTGTCAAGTGTTTTTGTCATGTCAAAGTCGCGATCCCCAATACTCCATGAAGAGAATCAACAGTCTAGATCACTTCTTAATTTGATGGCTGCAAATACGTCGCGATATTGCATATCGTGATTTCGACATTTCTGTTGCACTGTTTACTTGCCTCTCCATGTTGCGATCCCCGAAACTCTGCTGACGTCACACGTGGATTGACACGTGTTGAATACTGCCGCGTGTCACTCTGATTCGTGACTTACATGTGCCTGAAGTGTTGAATCAGCCTGACACCTGTCATTACCTGATTGTGCCACGTGTCCCTAGCTGATGTGGTCTACTGTCATGAGTTGGGTCGACGGTCTAGATCACATCTTGATCTGACGGTTCAGGTTCAGTCAGGATTTCACACATCGCGATTTCGGGGTTCCTGATGTCAATAAACTTT
Organism: Picea glauca; assembly: GCA_000966675.3. Taxonomy (NCBI): domain Eukaryota; kingdom Viridiplantae; phylum Streptophyta; class Pinopsida; order Pinales; family Pinaceae; genus Picea; species Picea glauca. The sequence continues at coordinate 333,312 of JZKD02S2162056.1, forward strand.
GACATGTCCAACTCTCAATCCCCGATGCTTGTCCATTGAGTGGAATCAACGGTCCAAATCAAAGATTGATCTGACGACTCAGATTACATCGTGATTTTTCATATCGGGAAATCGGGATTCCTGTTGCATTGTTTCTTTGACATTTCCAAAATGCAATCCTCGAAACTCCAACGCGCTCTTTACACACTAGCTCTCCTGGCTAGGCTCCTGGCCCATATGACCGTTATCCCCATGATCACAGCCAAACCTCCTTGCACTTTTAAATACTGTTCAGGTTCTCCTCGATCCAACGGTGGTCGGACCCTGCGCTCGGATCTGACGGCTGAGACCTGTCCTTCTCTTTAGCGCGCTCTTCTTGTCTATATTCAGATCTGACGGCCCTCGTTCTGTCGAGATTTCACCTTGGCTTTTCTCGATGGTAAACCTCGTGCAGATCCTGTCCGATCTGACGGCTGACGGGATTTCTGAATGAGATCCAACGACTATGGATCTTTGTCTTCCTTCTCTTCTGCGAACTCCTATATCTTGAGATTTGTTGCGCGCGTGCTCCTCGACATTGTTCCTCCTGAGCTTTCACTTCCGAATCCCCAAGGGATTCTTGGACTTCTGCGCCTCTGCAGAGTCTTCACATACACACTCTGATCCTGCCATCTTCACTGTTGTACTTAAGCCATCATCACTACTGTACTTGCCATCAATGACAAGTCTTCGCTGCCTGTAAATATGCTATCAATCCTCTGTACATTCTTCATGCCATTCACTGTCTGTTACATATTTACCAATAATCTGCTTCGCCTCAAGGTTTGGATGGAAAGACAAAACATAATTACTCTCTTTGGCATCTCAATTTGGGGGGAGGTCAAGTTCAGGACTTGGCAAGGGTGGGGAGTGCCCAACAAACCCCCTGATCTTGAAAGGGATTGGTGTACCCTACAACGTTGTATTCAAGGGAAAGCCCCCCTAAGGAAAAAAGGAAAGGATGAAAGAGGCTGGGGAGGGAATGCCAAGGCCTACACCACAGCAGAGGGCTACCACCTCTTCACCAGCATCCCCATCGTCCTGCCCAACCCGACCATCTGACAGTCCACGTCCATTCCAAAAATTGACTTTTTCATTTGGACCCTTGCACACAACAGCATCCAAACAGGGGAAAACCTCAAAAGACATGGTTGGGAAGGTCCCTACAGGTGCCCCTTATGTCTTCTTGCTGAAGAATCTACAGACCAACTCCTTCTCAATTGTGTTTTCTCCAAAGAAGTCTGGAAGCTAGCAACAGTAACACAAAGTGCCCTCAGCCTCCCCACTGACATAAGAAGTCTCCTCCTCCAATGGGACTCCCATTACCCATTCAGTTTTAAAAAAAGAAGCCAAGCCTTTGCTATGTGGAAAGTTCTCCCAAAGTTCATCCTGTGGAACCTATGGCTGGAAAGGAACAACATAATATTCAGGGACAACAAAAGAAGCATAGCCCTTGTCGTAACCAAAATTCACGCTCTCTTTGGTGAATCTGAACCTTACCTATGCAATTCAAAGAACAATCACATGCTAGAAGCATTAGAGGAACTCTGGTTAAGCCAGTTCAAAATCCAAGGGCACATGGGCAGAAAATCTAGCACCCAAATCAAAGAGGAATGGGAGATCAAGAAAGGCAAATAGGACTTCGCCAATTGGAAAAGAAGGAGGAAAGCCTATATCCTGTCCTTTGACGGGGCTTCGAAAGGGAACCAGGGCCAAGCTGGAGGAGGGGGGATAATTGAAAATCCCCTTGAGGCTACGACAATAAACTTCGCATTGGGTTTAGGAATAGAATCCAACAACAGAGCAGAGGCCTTGGCTCTCTGGCAAGGGATAATTCAAGCAAAAATACTTAGGATCAAGGACTTGATTATAATTGGTGACTCCAGAGTGATAATACAGGCAATAATTCATCATTCTAAAACTCGGAGTGTGAATCTCAATAACCTTCTGGACATAATTCATCTCCTGTTAAGGGACTTCAACTCTTATAAGATTTGTCATGTGTTAAGGGAACTAAATGGGAAAGTGGATGAGGAAGCTAATAGAGGCACACTATTGGAGCTGAGAATTTTGAAAGTGAACGAAATGGTTTCTAGTCTGGCACTTCCTTGAAACATGACAGTCTTCCTCCTAACCCAAAATCAAAGGCAATCTAAGTCAGTGGACAGGGAAATCGAGGAAATCGCTCAGGTCAAGTCGTGTCAGAGCAAATTACTGGATGGGGGGGACAAGGCATGGTACCATGACTTCAGATATGGTGGAGACAGGGAATCCGCTCGGCCATACCTCACAGATTCAACAAATCGCAGGGAAATCATGAGAATGGATGCAGGAGGAAATAAAACGAAGACGCCCCCCTCAGTCTCACTCCACTCTAACGCAAAGATTTTGTGAGTATCCTCCAGGGAAAATCAGGGAGCAAGCGAAAGGGGAAGTCGACCAGGCATGGCTTCAAGTTCGAACAAAAAGCCGAGCACCGAGGAGAGGCTCAAAGCAATGGATAAATCGTTGGAAAATTTAAAGCAGCTGCTACAATTTCAGCTGGATTTTCTGGAGAACTTGGATTCAAAAGCAGGAAGGTGAATGGAGAAGTTGGAAGAATACATCACCACTGCCAAACTTGGGTTTACAGAAGAGCTGGGTAAACTACACAGGGAACTCAAGAACCCCCAAAAGGAGTTTGAAGAACGAATCGATCAGCTGGAGGCAAAAATGGCTCAGCTCAACAGCGATTGGAAGCAAGACCCCATGAACTAAACTAGTCTGTTAGTAGTCTTTTAGCAAGATCTCTCTTCAGCAAGTATGGCATTTTGTATAGAAGCCAACGCTGTAAATAATTCTGTACCTGGTTAAGGTCATGATAGAATTTTAGTTCAGGATTATAGCCTACAACTATAGGATTAGGAGGACTCTCCATAAAGGCAGGCACGAAGACAATCGTGGCCTATTTTGTAACCGAATCTATGGCTAGGCCAACCTTTTTTATGCAATATCACTAACCGTTTTCGTCAAAAAAAAAATGTTGAATTACTCAAAGAATATAAAGATGTTTTTTCACGGTCCTACGAAGACTTAAAAAATTATGATACTTCTGTTATCGAGTACAAGATTCCATTAAAACCATGTATCAAGCCTTTAAAGAAAAATCTTATATAGATAAATCCTATTCTTTTGTTGATAATAAAATGGGAGGAAAAAAATATTCTTGATGAAAAAATCATCGTACTGCTTAGATACTCTGAATGGGTAGCCAATTTGGTTCATGTCAGAAATAAGAATGGAGAGATCAGATTGTGTGTTGATTTTAGAATTTTGAATCGGTCTTATTTAAAAGACAAATAACCTCTTCCTATACTGGATCATGTTCTTGAAAAGGAGGTTTAGGAAAATATAATTTCTATGATTGATGGATTTTTGGGGTATAATAAAATAGTTGTCCATGAAAATGATAAAGAAAAAACTGTGTTTACTATTCCATGGGGAACTTTTATGTATGAAAAAAATCCTTTTGGATTGATGAATGCAGGTGCAACTTTTCAAAGAGTGATGGATATAACATTTGTTGGCAAAAAATATAAATTCAATGTTATTTATCTAGATGATTTGACCATCTTTTCTAATTCTGATGCAAAACACTTGGTACATCTTAGACACATATTTGACAAATGCATAAAATTTGGTTTGTCTTTGAACCCTAAGAAATCTCATTTTTCCTTGCAAGAAGGGAAGTTGTTAGGACATATCATATCAAAATATGGAATCAAAGTAGATCCAAAAAGAGTTGAAGCTATTGATCAGATCAATATTCCTAGAAACAAAAAATAGATTCAATCATTTTTAGGAAGAATTAATTTGTTGAGAAGATTTATTCCAAATTTTGCTGAAATTATCAAATTGATCACAGATATGCTGAAGAAGGATAATGAGATGAAATGGGTGACGTAAGCTAGGGAATCCTTCCAACTAGTCAAGAAACCTATATGAGAAGCACCAATGATGTTAAGTCCTAATTATACAAAGGAGTTTTTAATATTTTCCTTTTCATCTGAATATACAATTGTAGCAGTGCTCCTATAGAAAAATGATGAAGGATTTGAAAAACCTATTTCCTTTTTTAGTAAAATCCTCATAGATGCAGAGTTAAAATATGATATTCTAGAGAAACATGCTTATGTTATGGTTACGACACTCAAGGATTTCTGAACATATGTTTACATTCAAGAATAATTGCATATGTACGCACTAAAATAGTCAAAGATATCCTAATTCAACCTGAAAGTGATGGAATAAGGGGAAAATGGTTGGAATTTTTTTAATAATGTGATTTGGAAGTCAAACCAACCAAACTGGTAAAAGGACAGGGTTTGGAAAAATTACTTGCTGAACCAAATTTCAGAGCCCTAGGAATAAATCATTCCGTGTCTGAAAATTCTCTCCCATACATTGAAGAAATTGATGATCAAATGCCAACAACTCATATTGACGACAAATTTTCTTCCTCTTCTTCGTATAAAAATATAGTGTCATACCTCCTTACTCTTAATGTCCTTCTGACATGACTCCTTCCAAGGAAAGAACCTTAAAATTACAAGCGATCAAATATTCCATTATCAATGCTAAGTTATACTGGAATGATCCTTTGGGTTTCTTATTATGATACCTTATAGAACCTGAAACAAAAGGTGTCATTTATGAGTTTCATAAAGGAGTATGTGGAGGACACCATGCTTGGAGAGCAACAAATTATAAAATTTTAAGGGAAGACTATTATTGGCCAAGGTTATTCACTGACGTAAATGCAAGGGTCAGAGCTTGCAAATCATGCCAACTTTTTGTTGGAAAGAAAAATCTCCCTTCTTTACCTCTAGTTCCTATTAAATCTAAAGCTCCTTTCCGACAATGGGGCCTAGATTTCATCGGAGAAATTCATCCACAATCAAGCGCCCAACACAGATGGATTTTAACTGCTACTGATTACTTTAGTAAATGGGTAGAAGCTATTTCAACTCGGAATGCTACAAATTCAGTAGTAATAAATGTTTTGGAAGAGAACATTCTTGCAAGGTTTGGTTGTATGAGGAAAATAGTCACAGATAATGCACAAGCTTTCATATCTATTGCTATTATAATTTTTTGTCAAAAATATAATATCATTTTGGGTCATTCCATATCTTATTATCATCAAGAAAATGGGTTTGTAGAGTCATATAATAAAAGTTTAATAATGACAATTAAAAAAGTTTTGACAGAAAACAAGAAAGCTTGGCATATACATTTAAAATATGCTCTATGGGAAAATATAATCGGCACCAAGAAATTAATAGGTATGTCTTCTTTCCAATTAGTTTATGGAACACATAATTTTATTCTTCCTATTAATCTTGTTCTTCTTGTGATAAAACTATGGCAGGATGCTAATGAATAACCAAATGATTTAACAAGAAGAATAAATCAAACAATTTAAGTCCAACAGAACATAAGAGAAGTGGATGATAAGATTCATAAATATGAAGACAATATGAAGGCCATCTTTGATAAGAAATCCAAATACAGGGAGTTCCTTCCTGGAGATTTAGTCCTAAAGTGGGAGGCCAGAAAAGAAGACGTTGGGAAATATGACAAATTTGACCATCTCTGGTTTGGTCCTTTCAAAATTGCAGCAGTTGAAGGGAGAAATTCATCCTCTCTTGAAGATTTAAATGGAGAAATTCTTGAGGCCCCTATCAATGAGTGATTTTTAAAACATTTTATGCAGTAGTTTACTTTTTAGTTTCCATTGTACATACCGGATTGGATTGGATTTACATTGGCAATTTTATTTTTTTTTAGAACTTATTTAAGTATTTTTGAGTGCCAAATTTATGTAAATGTTTTCAAGAAAATGACGGTTTCGATTTTATTTAAAGGATAATAAAAAAGAAAATATTTTTTTTCTACAAAAAAAATAAATCATCTTTTACTTTTCATGAATGAATCTCACTCTGTAGTTAATAAAATAATACTCCTCTTGACAAAAATAGTTGAAAATTTCAGAGAATAGGGCCGTCAAAACATGATAACAGTATTTGAATACAAAAAATTCAGAATTTATATGTTCAAAACTTGACATTTTTACAATGATTTCCTATCTCTCTGCATAGTTTTGTCAAATTTTCATAGCTTCTAAAAACAAAAAAAGTAAATATGGAATCCTACTACTGACTACTGATATGAATTATATCTTCCTTGTGTTTTACTTCCATTTCTTCCATAGAACCATCTAACTGTTGAAGTTCCGCATTTTCTTGAAGTGCCAATGATCGAAGTACTTCAACATTTTGACAATTTGATATAGGTGAATGTTGTTTAGGAAAAGGAGATGACGTTGTAGAAACTTGAGACCCAATTGATTCCACAGGAATTTTCATCAGTGGTTGTCGTCTTCACAAAAGTCTCAACTTCCGACGATGAGAGCTTAAACAAATTGTGTTTTGACTCAAATATCTTGTTATAGTTTCCATTTCCTCTCGATGTCACATTTCTTGAGATTGAATCCACTGTTGAAGTTGAAATTTCAAATTTTAGAGCTCTTCAATAATTTATGATTGCCCCCGAACCTTTTCCTGAAGAGTAAAGATCATGCAATTGAAACATTCACAGTCATCACGTTCACCACTCATCTTGTCCTATCTTTCAGACTCTTTGGAATTAGGTGACAAATAAATACTATTCCTCTTTAAAACTTCGAAGGAAACCAAGTAACAACTTCTCTTCTTTCGTTCTATTTATTAAAAATGAAAATCCTAATTATAGTAGACATGAGGGATAATTCCCATGAATTAAAATATGGCTTCATCATTTATTGAAAATATTGGAGAAGAAGTGAAGAGACAATATGTAACATCATTCTTATTGGATATACGATCTTCTCCGGTATGAAAAATAAATAAATAATTATAAGAAGAATAGAACAGTTAGAATATGACTATGAAACAAAGCAAAGAAGGAGTCTTGTCCTGACACAGAAATTCGTGTGAATTATTTTATGTTCAGTTGAGATGATTTGAGCTTATGATATATTTATCTCTCTCTCTCTCTCTCTCTAGTCCTTTATACAAATAAAATTCTCATTCATTCTCAATCATATTAGTCTTTATAGAAATGGGAAAACTTAGCCTATACTAAAAACTTAAAACATATTTTTAAAACAAGTCGGGTGAAGATTTTTTTATTGTTTCTTGATTTTAATTGAAAAATATGTCTAGGATAATCCTAGTAAATTTAGCCCTAATATTAGATTTCAGCCGACGACTTTGCTCAAGGTTTATCCCTGAAAATAAATGAATTTTTCCAAATTTACCTATGGACAAAGGTATACTTGGAATTGAAAGAAAACTAATCTTAGAGTATTCTTAAAACTGTAGACATACCTTGTTTTTCTTCAAATCAGAAATAAATGTCATCCCTTGTACCTTAGATACAACTGATTTCCCTCACTTCAAAGTAATAAAATCAAACACAAATGGTGAAAGGAAATTCACAAATTGATTGCCCCCATCTTTTCCAAATAGATATGATGAAAGGAAATTCATATATTGATTGCCCTCATATCAGTTAAATGAAATCTTGTTTTTGAAGTGGTGAAAGGAAATTCAATAAGGGGAGATATAGATAACTTCACAGGGGTATTGAACAGGCCTGCTGGCACTGAAGCAATATCTATGATGCCTGTAAGGTTGTCTTACACATCTATATAATATACTCTGTTATTTAATTATTTTTCAATAATATTTATATCCTGAACCAACTGGGATTCCTTAAATAAACACACTTTGCATCTTTATAACCTTGAAAATGAACAGAGTCAGTTAAAATCTGAGATTTTTGTTAAAATTACTTTGATTATCCTAAATAATTTTGGAATCAATTTTAAGAAAAGAAAGCACTTATTAGCCTAACTTGAAATCAATCACCAAGTATGCTTTAAGATTTTTAGATATGGTTATGTTTATCACTTCTATATACGATTAAATTTCAAATAAAGAAAGATTTTTTTTTTAACCAATAAACGAAAACAATAATGACTCCATTTACCCAATAAAGGCACCTAGTATAGTTTTCTTTTGTTCTTCCCAGAGAGACATAATCCCCGGATGGAGCCTATGTTAGAACATAAATGAAATTTTCAAATAAAAATCAATTTTGTCAAAATTCCTTTTTGTTTTGTTTCGTTCTTTTCAAAATAATTTTTTTTAAACTTAGGAATATCATTTCTTAGAATAAAAGACGTTTTCGTTACATATTGACAGAGTGGATCAAATACCAATAGTTAAAATTTAACAATCATCTAGATCAATGACTCTCACAACTTCGGAGTTCCATAATTGCAAAATGTTTAAACAACAGAGAAATATGAAGTTCACTTAGGGACTTCATGATTCAGGAGTTCGAGTTCAAAATGTTTAAAGCCCTAAAAATCCTGAAGTCACAAAACTCTGAAGTCCCGGAGAGATGAATTCCCATAAAATATTTTAAAATTAATCAGTTGATGCATCATATGCCACCTGCCAATATTTACTTGTGGTGACACGTGGCACTCACTTTGGGAATCCTTGGTCACATAATTCGCATGATTTTGGGTGACACGTGTCACTCATATTTTTATGACACATAATCAACAGTGATGTCATATTTCCACATCTCTCTGGGAGATTTTCCTCTGGAAGATCAAATCAAGAACAAATTCAAATAGTGTTGGAGGGCCGAAGTGCTGAAGCACCGTAGTGGTGGAGCACTGAAGTGCCGAAAGGACCAAAATGATAAAGTTCCAAAGATTAATAGGCTAAGAATGTTTTAGTAGGTGTAATTAACGGTAAGTAATCGCTCCATCGGTTAGGCCTTCGGGAGATATATATACACTGCTAATGCAAACTCACAAATTCTTGAACCTCCAGAGTCCCAGAGTTCTGAAGCACTTAAAGTTAAAGTGACCATAAAATGTGATAAATTAAAACTAAAAAATAAATTAAAGGTTTGTTAATTGCTTCGTGAATTCAACCTTCAGGAGATATCTATCATTCCTCATTCAAAAATCCTGAATTCTGAATCGTCGAAATAATTTATCTTCATTAATTACGATCATTAAAGGTGTATTTAACGTGGGTAAGGTAAAAGATTGGAAAATCTTCCGACTGTCAGGTAATAAATTTGACAGATTTGGCATGATTACCCTGTCAATGGATTAAATGTAAGGATAATTAATGTTTAACATTTTTTAATAAAGACATTTTGAACTTCATAGCATTTTCCCATTAGCATCCATAACTTTCTCATTCAGTAGTTTGGACTCACATATTTTTACTTCTCATAGGAGGGATAACATCGATATTTGGAAATCATGGCATCGCGTAAAGAAGGAAAGAAGCAAGATCCATTTGCAGAGGATTCGAACCCAAATTCATAAATTCTTTCAGATACTACCGCTCGACTGACGAACATCATTAAATCATGGAAGCATGTTTATGAAATTTTAGAGCAGGAAAATTCCCTCTATTCTGATTATTCAAGCAGAGGAGAAGACAAGTCATACTACTACATATTGAAAAAAAATCGATGACTACTTGCGACAAAAGTACCCTTTCGTCACAAAATTCAAGAGAAATAGTTAAAATTTTCAATTTTATTATAAATCTAACCCATATCCGTCACTCTGGCGACGAATCCATATGTTCTTCGTTCTTGCAACAAATGTGAAGATAGTCGAATGTCGTTGCTCTTGCGACAAACTTATGGATTTTTCCCAAGAGCAATGATAACCATTGACCATTACATTATTTGATAAAGTCAACATTGACCGTTATACTCTTTGACAAAGTCAACATTGATTTGGTCAATGTTCGTCACAAGAGAGACGATAACCATTGACCGTTACACTATTTGATAAAGTCAAGATTAACTGTTATACTCTTTGACAAAGTCAACATTGATTTGGTCAATGTTTGTCGCTATTGCAACGAAAAAAATATCTATAAATATTTTGCGAATTAGAGATGTTGTGAAAATCTTGCTATAAGAACGACGATTTAGAAAGGGTATTTTTGTGCAGAATAATGTCGCAGAATATTAGAGGTGGGAAAAAAAGTAAAGAGGGTGAAAAGGGTGATGGTAGATGTCATTTCCCTTGCAAAAGATGTTGCACTACAAGTCCTGTAAGAATTTTAATAACAACAACTAAAAAACATTATAGGAAATATGGGCACATTGATGGGGGGTTGAATGAATATCATCCCATGGTAATTATTAGCTATATATTCATTATTTATTTTTATATTGTCGATTATATATGTGTGTGTGTGTGTGTGTGTGTGTGTGTATTGTTTGAATATTTGTTATACACACTAATTTTACATGATTGTTTGTAATTATAAAGTTAGAGTTACCCTCTAACGTTTTGCAGAATATTAAACCAAGTAGTAGTAGAAATGATGTTGTACAAGCTCAGGAACATGATCAAGAAAATGAGAATCTCATGGAAGAAGATGATGGGACAAATCAAGTTAATGATCCCATGGAATAAGATGATGGGACAAATCAAATGATCCAAGATTTGTTTCCTCAGACGGATGAGGATGGGGACAATGATGGTATTTATGATGAACCTCTATTAGAAAAGGCAAATAAACAACTTTATGAAGGCTCAAGAGAAAATATTTTCTCCGCTACATTGCTTCTAGTGAACATAAAGGTTATGAATCATTTTTCTAACACTTGTATGACACAGATCCTAAGGTATGTAATATGCTCATATTATACATAAATGTAGACTTTTTTCTATTTGTTTCTAGTGTTAATTAATGTGTAAAATAAGAATGCAATTTTTACGATTAATATTCTTTACATTAACTAGTTATTTGTTATGTTGTAGATTGTTAGGTGAATTTTTGTTACCATCGTCAAATATTTTACCCCGCACATATCAAGATTTGCATGCCGTTATGAAAGACATTGGAATGGATTATCCAACTATAGATGCATATAATAATTCTCATATTATATATTATGGACAACATTCTTCGAAAACATAGTTTCCACAATGTCTTATCAGTAGATATTGAACCGATCAAGTAACAAAAAGGGTGCCTTGAAAGGTTCTTCGTCATATTCCCATAATTCCACGTTTTCCACGATTGTTTAGGTGTGAAAGCATAGAACAATTTATGGATTACCATGCATGCAACATAAGTGGAGATGGTGTTCTTCGAATTCTTGCCGATGGTTATGCATTTAGGGAAATTGAGGAAAAATGGGAAGATTTCAAAGATGAAGCTCGTAATGTTAGGATTTCATTGGTAGTTGGTGGTGTTAATCCATTCAGAGAGTTTAGGTCTATTTACTCGATGTGGCCTATTTTTTTTATCAACAATAGCATTCCTCCTTGGATGTCAATAAAGAGGGAGCACATAATGTTGACAATGATTGTTCCAGGTATTTGTTTACATTAATTTTTTGAATCTAACATTTTCATTTGTTTCATTTTTTTCATAATATCTTTTGTTTATTTATTTACTTATATATACATATCATGGTTATAGTAATTATGTGTAATTTCAACAATTAGGTAAGTACTAGGTTAAATATATGAATGTATATATCGAGCCTCTTATCGATGAGCTACTAAATTTATGGGATGGCATCACTATGTATGACATCTGTAAACCAATCGGGGAGAAGAAATTTAAATTCCGTGGAATACTTTTATGGAAAATTCATGATGCCCCGGGACTAACACATTTTTGTGGCATGTAGCATTCTATTTCTCTTTAATAATATATCATTTTTTAAAGATATCATGCTGCATGTTTAATTTTTAAATAATCTCATCCTATAATTGACATTAATCCATATGTTGCAGGTCTTCAAACAAAGGGTAAATTTGCATGTCCAATTTGTGGTCCTAAGATGAAGTATCGTCATTCAATTTTTTTACTGAAGGTGGTGTTTGATGAGTATAGGCACCTCCTCCCTAAGAACCATAGGTATCGTACTACTGAAAAACATATTTTCAATGGGAAAGAAGAGACTGGTTTAAAACCACGAAGAATGACACCTTACCTATGGAGGTTGGAATATAATAGAAATCGTCAAGGTACACAATTTCCTTATGTATCGTATATCATGTAATGTTTTGAATGTTTATTTTAATCATTGAATTTATTTTATCGTATTTGATAATTATTTTTTTTATTTCTTTTATTCTTCATGAAGGCCACCATCATGAAGGTATTAATAATGGGCTTCCATGAGGAATGAAATGTTATCCCAATCAATTCATGATGTTTCCCTACTATGAGGAGCTAAAAATAGCTCATGTGTTTGATACAAAGCATATCGAGAAGAATGTGACATAAACGTTATGGAGAATCATAGATGGTAGGAGGGATAAAGAAAAATTTGTCAAAATTTGTACTGACCTTCAGGAAGCCAATCATGCAATGTGAAGTGTGATGCAATAAAATATAGATGGACTAGACCAAAATAACCTTCCATGGTTATTAACAGAGAAACAAAGCAATAATGTAAAAGAGGTCATTCAAAGAATTAAATTTCCCACGGGCTTTGCTTCAAACATAAATAATATCTTGACAAAGAAAGGTGAATTTGGTGGGGTAAAAACACATGATTGGAATACCTTCATTAAGGTAATAATTTTGGTATACATATTTATATATATCGGCCTTATACATATTTTAAGTTTTTTATTTGTTTTTGTCTACTTTGGTTGAGAAAAATAATGATTCATTTTTTTTTTACAGTATGTTCTACCACTATCTCTCCCAAACGACTTTGACAACAATGCCAAACAAGTTATATATGATCTTGAAAAATACACGAGGTAAGTAGTTGTGATTTATATGAAAAATGTTCTTTGAATTTTTTGTTGTATTTAATGACATGTTTTTTACTTGTAATGTAATATATTATATTATGTTATGTTGACACATGTTATTTTCTTGTGTCGTGATCTCATGTAGATGGTTTTCATTGAAAGAAATCCATGAAGATGATATAAAGTATTGGAAGAGAGAAATTTCTCGTCTAATGTGTGAAATGCAAAAGTATATACCTCCAACATTTTTCAATGCACAAGAACACTACCTCATACACCAAGTTGAGGAGATTGAAATTTGTGGACCTGTTCACACAAGGTCAATGTGGATGCTCAAGAGGCACTTGAAATCATTGAAGGCGTTGGTTAGAAAAAGAGCACATCCTTAGGGTTCTATGGTGGAGGGATATATGGTATATCAATCCATGGTGTATATTAGTCAGTATCTTCCTAAATTAGCAGTGCCAACTATGCATGCAATGGATCAAATTTGGGATGTGAACTCCATAAAAAAATTAGAATATTAGGAGCACCTTTTGGGGAAAGGTAGAATGAAAAAAAATGAGAGGTAATATATTAATAACCGTGGAGATTTATATTAATAATACATATAAAATTTCATTTTTTGTGTATATTATCATACTCATTAATATATTAATATCTGTTATTTAATAAATTATTAATATTTATAACCATGAATGTTATAACTAATATTTAATATTGGTGAATTATGATTTTTTGATTCAGTTGCTCAAGAGTGGTATGCACTGCATTTATACATTGCAAACAATCTTGACTGGATGAATGTATGGATTTAAATATGTAAACAACATCATGGAGGTAGGTTATCATGGAAATGACTATTTGAATTGGTTAGAGAAGCTTGTCGTAACGAAGATGCCAATGTTACACAAAAGGAAATTGATTTAGCATATGGTTTGAAAGATGGACATGCAAGCAAATTAACCCATTTTATATTATATTAATGTGACTACATGTGTACTGTATTTTTCAGATACTTTCCAAGTTATATAAATATATATGTTAATTTATTAATTGAAAATGCATCTTTTACATATCTGGCATATTGCAGTTGAAACACCACAAGGCTATGTGGTGCAATGGTCGTAAATTTTGCATCAAACAGTTGGATGAAACCAGGAAAACTTCTAATAGTGGGATAAATGCAATATTCCAGGTCACTAATGGTTCCTCTAGGAGCAACAAACATCCCTGATAATATGAAAATAGATACTATGGGTATTTAAACGATATAATTGAGTGTGACTTTAACTCCTTCAAATTAGTTATGTTCGATGTCAAATGGTATACGTTACAAATGCATGAACGCCATGAGGAAAGAATTATTATTCAACATGCCAACGAACATGATCGCTATGTTTTTCCAAGCCAATGTGAACATGTCATTTACTCAAATGTTCCAGGTGAGAGGGATTGGTCATTTGTTGTTAGATATGATCCAAGAGGAAGGCCAGTTAAGTATACTCATTTAGAAGAAGAAGATGATATTGAAGATCAAGAAGATGATTCCCCAGATCATACAAAGTCGGAAGATCATGTAGGGTCAACAAATGAAGAAGATGAAGAATATCTTGATGATGATGTCGATGAAAATATGCTCGAAAATGACATTGATGATGATGATGATATTGTCAATCCTTTCAACACCTTTTCTGAACCAGATGATGATACAAATGTCAAGTTCGATGAAGAATATCAAGATATAGAATAAGGATGATTATACATATGTTGAGTTGGATCAGGTATGTGACTATATATTTTAATTTGTATGAATTATTCTCTTAAAATAATTTACTTATAATGTCATGGGTTAATTACATGTTTTTAAGTTTTATGCAATGTTTTTATATCCTATGTTACATGTTGTTTAAATATTATGTGAAACCTGAAAATAGTCGCCAATATCCTAAAGTACGTGGTAAACTAAAAATATCATTTACAAACACATAATTTCATTTAACTTCATTAATTTTTGTTTTTGTAGTTTCTATGCATGAATCTTATTAGGGAGTTGCTTTCGATTAATTTCTATTTTATAGATTGGGTATTGGGGATCAATTGAGAGTGATGTGAGGGGAAGGGGAGGGGTCATATGAGCTTCCACCTTCACGTGGTTGGCCTTGTTTAGTAGAGCATAAATTATTATTGAAACCAAGAGAAGCTCATTCATTTTTATACCATCATGATCGTAGATGTCATCAATATTGTTGTCATAGTATTGCATCAATGAAGTTTTGATGAACGTGTTTGTCATTTCTATAGAATTTTCATTGAAACTGTTTGAAAACATGGGACTTTGGCCCATGAGTTATGTGGAAAGAAGAACGTGTGTTTCCAAACTCAAATATGACTCACTCACCTACTCTAATATATATCTGATATTGGCCTCATTTCATTTGAACTTTTTGTTGTGATGAAAAATCCATCTTTTTCTCTATGCACTGAAATTTGACATGGATAGACTATTCATATAGATTAACTATATGGGAAGGTTTCTTGACTCAAATTTGACTCACACACCCACTTTTTTCCATCATCAATTCATCATGTAAACCATAAACCCTATTTTTTTTTCAAAGTACACAAATTGGTTGACACAAGTTTTAAGTAATTTGCATCAGCCTTTCTTCACTTTTCTTTCAGGTTCTACATTGTATATACAATGTATGTGTGCCATAGTTGTGATGAAAAATCCCTATTTTAGTTCATTGTTTAATCAGCACCTAAAAATATGCCCTTGTAGTACTAGGATCAACCTCCTTGATTGCATCCTACTATACCTCATATTGGAAAAATGAGTCCCCCATCCTTCCAGTGCAATCAATTACCCACAATAATATTTATTGAGGTTCTTTGCTTGACATGTGTCCAACTATTCATTACTATTAAAAATCTTGTACGTACTAGTTCATTTAATGTCTTGCATCAACTCTTGCATCTTTGATACCGACTTCTAACATTGCTATTCTTAATTTATTTGTAACAAGAGGGAATATATCTAGGTATATCATTTATGATTTTTTTTGTAGGAAAGAGAACAAGAAATAATATTTATGTCATTCCATTGGCTATCATAATTTCAGCAATTGATTTATTAACCTCCTCCATTAATTCCATATTATGTATTCCCATCAAATTTTTAGTTCCTAAAGACTTCTGTCTATAGTGAAAGTCGTTGTTTCATGCTCAACATATCGAGAAGGTGATATAATTTTATTCACTTGGGAAAACTTCGTAGTTTAGGATTTTTTCAATTTCATAGTCACACCAAATAAGGTGTGTGAATCCTAGTCATTTTGTCTCTTTAAAATGTGTTTTCACATCCTCAACTCTATCACTATGTATTTTCAAAAAATGATGCAAACTCAAGTCTAGCTACCCTTAAAAATATAGCCACAAAGACCACATACATATTCATGAAAACCAACATTTTTCTTTTGTTTTTTCAGACTTTCTTTTCAGGAAGAGTGTTTTAGGTTTAATTGGTTTTGGTGGTTTCATCTTGTGCTAGTCTCCTTTCAAATAGAGTAGATTATGTTCTTCTTCATTTTAAAGTTTTTTCACTTAAGATGATGTAATTGTATGGAAGAGTGTATAAGGTGAATAAATGCTTACTACCCTGGATGCAAATAGTGGGTAAAACATAAAATAACAAGAAAAAATATAGATGGATATATAATGTTTCTTCAACTTGAAGATGTTAAATATATTGATATCAATCTACTCAATTCTCTTGATCTCTCTGAGATGAATTATTGTAAAGCTACACCTCAATATTTCTTTAATATTGATGGTTACCCACTTGAAGCTCCAATACAGCTAAAAAATGTTTCTCTTTAAGGCTTCAAAACTTAGGAAAATATCACTTCAAGGATCTCCAAGGATTCCTACACGCTGCTTGTTCTATTCCTGCTAAATGAAAGTGGAAAACAGAAGTTGGTTAGTGATGGTTCAATGAGTTAAAAATACTTTCCTACCTTTAGCAACTATATGTTGTTCGTTTTGGACCCAAAAGTCCCTCGTCTAGTCCAAGGACATATGGGCATCCCTCGAGACATTGGAGGTATCCATCAAGATGTTTAGTAAATCCCCAAAAAGTATCCATAATAGAGATAAACATAATTGGGACAAAGGGGGATATACCCCACGTCCTTGAAAATACTTCCCTAACTTTAATAATTATATATTTTCCATTTTGGACCCAACACCATAAAAATATGCCCGCCCATAAAAATCCCTCTTTTTCGTTCATTATTTAATCAAAACCATAAAAATATGCCCTTGTAGTACTAGATGCGAGAACATGTGTACTTTCGAAAGAATTTTAAAAGGAGCGACGAAAAGACATCGTACTAGGACTAGACATGGGCAACAATAACCTGTGAATGGGGCCAACGTTGAAATTTTTTCAAACTGTTTCTGTATGCACTAAAATTTGACATGGATAGAATATTTGCATGCCTTAACGATATGGGAGGGTTTTTGGACTCAAATTTGACTCACACAACCCACTTTCTTCCATCATCAATTCATCATGTAAACCATTAACCCTATTTTTATTTCAAAGTACACAAATTGGTTGACACAAGTTTTAAGTTTGCATTAGCCTTTCTTCATTTTTATTCCAGGTTCTACATTAATGTATATACAATGTATGCTTTTCATAGTTGTGATGAAAAATCCCTCTTTTTCATTCATTTTATAATCAACACCATAAAAACATGTTGTTGTAGTACTAGATGTAGGAACATGTGTAATTTCGAATGAATTTTAAAAGGAACAACAAAAATACATTGTACTAGGACTATACATGGGCAACAATGACCTGTGAATAGGGCCAACGTTGAAATTTTTTTAAACTATTTTTGTATGCACTGAAATTTGACATGGATAGACTATTCATGTGCCTTAACAATATGGGAGGGTTTCTGGACTCAAATTTGACTCACACACCCACTTGTTTCCATCATCAATTCATCATGTAAACCATAAACCGTATTTTTCATTCAAAGTACAAAAATTGGTTGACACACGTTGTAATTTTGCATTAGCCTTTCTTCATTTTTCTTTCAGGTTCTACATTAATGTATATACAATGTATGTGTGTCATAGTTGTGATTAAAAATCCTTTTTTTCCGTTCATTGTTTAATCAACACCATAAAAATATTCCCTTGTAGTACTAGATGTAGGAACATGTGTATTGTCAAATGGATTTTAAAAGGAACGACAAAAATACATTTTACTAGGACTAGACATGGGCAACAATGACCTGTGAATGGGGCCAACGTTGAAATTTTTTCAAATTGTTTATGTATGCACTGGAATTTGACATGGATAGACTATTCACATGCCTTAATGATATGGGATGGTTTCTGGACTCAAATTTGACTCACACACCCACTTGTTTCCATCATCAATTCATCATGTAAACCATAAACCCTATTTTTCTTTCAAAGTACACAAATTGGTTGACACAAGTTTTAAGTTTGTATCAACCTTTCTTCATTTTTATTTTAGGTTCTACATTAATGTATATACAATGTGTGTGTGTCATAGTTGTGATGAAAAAACCCTCTTTTTCATTCATTGTTTAATCAACACCATCAAAATATGTCATTGTAGTACTAGATGCGGGAACGTGTGTATTGTCGAACGAATTTTAAAAGGAACAACGAAAAGACAGTGTACTAGGAATAGCCATGGGCAACAGTGACATATGAATGGAGCCAATGTTGAAGAAATTTCAAACTATTTATTTATGCACTGAAATTTGACATGGATATACTATTCATATATCTTAATGATATGGGAGGGTTTTTAGACTCAAAATTGACTCACACACCCACTTGTTTCCATCATCAATTCATCATGTAAACCATAAACCCTATTTTTCTTTCAAAGTTCAAAAATTGGTTGACACAAGTTTTAATTTTGCATCAACCTTTCTTCATTTTTATTTCAAGTTCTACATTAATGTATATACAATGTATGTGTGTCATAGTTGTGATGAAAAATCCCTCATTTTCGATCATTGTTTAATCAACACCATAAAAATATTCCCTTGCAATACTAGATGTGGGAATTTGTGTACTATCGAACAAATTTTGAAAGGAACAACGAACAAACATTGTACTAGGACTAGACATGGGCAACAATGACCTGTGAATGGGGCCAATGTTGAAATTTTTTCAAATTGTTTTTGTATGCACTGAAATTTGGCATGGATAGACTATTCCCATGCCTTAACGATATGGGAGGGTTTATAGACTCAAATTTGACTCACAAACCCACTTTTTCCATCATCAATTCATCATGTAAACCATACACACTATTTTTCTTTCAAAGTACACAAATTGGTAGACGCAAGTTTTAAGTTTGCATCATCCTTTCTTCATTTTTATTTCAAGTTCTACATTAATGTATATACAATGTTTGTGTGTCACAGTTGTGATGAAAAATCCCTCTTTTGTGTTCATTCCTTAATCAACACCATAAAAATATGCCCTTGTAGTACTAGATGTGGGAACGTGTGTACTGTTGAACAAATTTTAAAAGGAACAACGAAAAAAAATTGTACTAGGATTAGACATGGGCAATAGTGACCTGTGAATGGGGCCAACGTTGAAATTTTTTCAAGTTGTTTATGTATGCACTGAAATTTGACATGGATAGAATATCCGCGTGCCTTAACGATATGGGAGGTTTTTTGTACTCAAATTTGACTCACACACCCACTTGTTCAAAGATTAAACTCCATTATCTCATATTGAAGCACTTAATAATACAATGTAATAAAGTAGATTAATGTGACACTTGCCAATGTAATAATTTTTTATCAAGAAGAATTGCAGGGTGATTTTTATGAAGGACAGTTTCATGGAAGCAATAATGAGGAAAAATGGCCATGTGGAAGGGAACTCTAAATGTAAACTTTCTAGTTATGAGAAGAAATTATGAGAATTTAGTATATTTTTTATAGTTTATAATAAATGTTCTAGTAGATATGTTAATGATTCCTAATTTCGTATTTGTATTTGACTCAAGGTACTATCTTGCAAAGTATCAAATTTTAATTTCAAGTCGATAAACCAAATATGAAATGAATCCTAAAACCATCAAGTGTTGGAATTTTTCATTTAAGTGTAGTGTCATGTAGCTATCTTTTAAAACATAGAGAGAGTAGTCTCTATAGAAGTAGAGCAATATGATATTGGATTCTCTTTGAAGCTGATGTTGATCTTTTTAACCTTCAAGAAATATTGATATATATGGTGGTGTGAAAAGAAGTAGAATAGGTAGAGGATAATAATCAAGGATAATTCAGTACCCATCACTTATGCAATTTTTTTTTATGTGAAACAATGGAAAAAATACATAGTCTAGGAGAAGGTGCAGTACAAAAGGAATGAACTGAAAAAATGAAAAGAGTACTTCGATGAGAGAGAAAAAAAAAATACAAAAAATAACTTGAATCTTGTACTGCACTCCCTATCGACTTTATTGCATGCCCTTGCAGTACTAGATGCAGGGATGTGCATCTCAGTCGTATTTTAAAGGAAACAACTAAAATACATTGTACTAGGGCTAGAGTACATGATGGGAAACAATAACCTGTGAATGGGGCCAACGTTGAAATTATTTCAAAATGTTTATGTATGCATTGAAATTTGACATGGATAGATTGTTCCCATGCCTTGACGATATGGGAGGGTTTCTAGACTCAAAGATCACTCATACACCCACTCTATATATCGACCCATCTGGTCCTCATTTCATTTTAATTTTCTCAGTCGAATTTTAAAGGGAAAATCTAGTAAAATACATTGTACTAGGGATAGAGTACATGATGGGCAACAATGACCTGTGAATGGGGCCAATGTTGAAATTTTTTCAAATTTTTTCATTTTTTTTTTGTATGCATCGATATTTGACATGGATAGATTGTTCACATTCATGACAATATGGGAGGGTTTCTAGACTCAAAGATCACTCACACACCCACTCTTTATATTCATTGTCTGTTTCGTTCAAAACCAACACCATGCTAATTAGGCCCATGATTTTGGCTGTGGAAAGAAGAAGGCATGGGATAGATGAGATTTTGTATTTAAATAATGATTTCATACTAATATTCTTTATGGAGAAAAAGAGTACTTATATGAGAGAAAAAACCAAAGACATAAAATAACTTGAAGCTTGTGTGATTAAATGCATTGGCATGGTTAGACTAGACACATGCATTCATGGCATGGGAGGGTTTCTGGACTCAAAAATGACTCACACAAAAAATTCGACAATCAAACAATAAGCCTAATACCTATCACCATTAAACAAAGGTAGTTTATATGTTCTTGGAGGAGGGGGTATCTTCAAATGTACACATGGGATAAACAAAGGAAATGGATGAGGTGGTTCCATCTAAAATAATATTTGTATGATATTATGTATTACTCTATCTACAAAATTACCCAATTTAAAGCACTATATGGTTATGAACCCCCATCACCGAAGAATTGGGTCATTAAAAATGAAAATATAAACTATTATTAATCTCTTTTAAAATAAAATTGACTACCATAGGTTAACTCTCTCTCTTTCACGTGGAGAAATACATAGTTAAAATAAGCTACCTTAATGCAATCAGTGTTGCAATAAGGTCTAAATAAGAATGAGATGATTTGATTTTGGCCTCATGAATGCGCAATATATCTGGAATGATCAATAAATTTCATCATCGTAAATGTTATCATTGTTGTCATAGTATTGTAGCAACAAAGTTTCAATGAACATGATGTTATTCATTGTTATAACATCTTTTTCAAAACTGTTTGAAAACATGGGACTTTGGCCCATGAGTTTGGTGGAAAGAAGAAGACGCTTGATGGAATTTTGTATTTAAATAATGATTTTTTACTAATATTATTTATGGAGCAAAAAAGTACTTAGATGAAAGAAAAAGAAAAAAAGACACGACATAACTAATGAAGCTTGTGAAATTTATCAAGTTTTTATTTTTTGATGTTATTGCATTCCCTTGCAGTACTAGATGTTGGGACATGCGTCTCGAACAAATTTTAAAAGAAACAACTAAAATACATTGTATTAGGACTAGACATGGGGAATAGTGACCTGTGAATGGGGCTTAGAGATCGTGCATGTGTCTTTGAATGGTGTTACATGGCTTGCAAGGAGTGTAGGGCTTATATATGGCTTATATGGTGCAATGTAGTGTAGTCTATAAGAACAATATCTATGCCAAACCTCAAAACGGATAGTACAATATATTGTTCATAAGACATATATTATTTGTATGTTTCCTTTCTGGTGGTTCAAGCCCTCACACATGATGCATGACAATGAAATGTAAAAATTTGACTATTGAATGATAGTGCTATGTCACATGCAAATTCTGAACTGACTTAGCTTGCAAATGAACTTTGACAAGCCCTTATGGCCCAAGCATCATTTGATTGGTAGGATCTTGATAGCTTTCAAAACATTTATCTCTGCAAGGAATGTTTCTCTGGTAGGATATTGGTATCTTTCAATATTCTTATCTCTTATATCTTAGTGCATGACGACTGTCAAGGACAATTTGAAAAGAAACAAGAAAATTACAATTTTTAAAGGTAAAATCCGACGTCAAGGCCAATTTTTTGGGTGGCGTTAGAGGATGCCTTTGGATTTTGGGTTCAAATGTAGTTGTGTTAGAAGAATGATTCCTTATGTAGGGATTATATGGTGCAATGGAGTGTAGTCTATCACAACAATCTCTACGCCAATCCTCAAAATGGATAGTACCATATCTTGTTCATAAGACAAAGATTCTTTGTATGTTGTCTATGTGGTGTATCAATCCCTCACACATGATGCATGAGCAACAAAGATAAATGATATAACATAAGGTTACCCGCTATGGTACCACCTACTATGCCACATGTCAATTAATTCAAATGGTTTTTCTTTTATTTGAAATTTTCACTACAAAATCTCTCCAGTGATACATTATACACTTTTCTCGCTTTACATGTTGCGCTCTCAAAATTAATTGATTCGTTCATAAGAAAAAAAATCATAGAAATATACATGGAAATGGTTTTTCTTTTATTTGAACTATTGCATTATAGACACTTTTCTCCCTCTATTTTTTTCTTCGTTGAAATTTATATCTTCCCTTATTTAAGTAGATGGGTCCCCAATATTTCAAGTTTCAACTTCTGCTTCTTCCAACCCAGAAAGTGTTTTGCAAGCAAATGAATTAATTTCATTTTTAACCTTCAAAACACTCGAAATTTTAAAAATAATTAGACATGTAAAATTAAAATTATATGTGGGTTTGTAATTCTTTTTCCTTGTTTTATGACTTTATGTGGGTCACTTATGAGGACAAAGACATAAAACAAAGAAAATCATTAAACATTTATATGTATATAAGAGTTGGTTTGTAAAAGTATCCTTATAAGGAGAAAATGATGTGTAGGTAGTTATCTAACTTGTAAAATTTATGGGTTGACAATTTACTCCAAGTTAGTTGACAAGTTCCTCTCCAATACCACATGCAAAAACTTTTCAATATAGGAAAAAATTGTTCAAATTGAACACAAAATTTTAACACTACTAGGAACCAAGACATAATTATATGCATAATAGGTGGTGGATATAACTCCTATTTAAACCTTCCTAGTATACCCAAAGTTTTGTGTTTGACTATGTCTACACATGGATTTTAAAGTTGTCTAACACACGACCTCCCTTTGTTAACACTCTACACAAGAAAACTAAGAACTAATATGCCTTACCTTCATACATAGAACATACACGTACCTTATAATCCACCTTAATAGTTACATAACATTAATGTAAAACAACCTTAAAACTAGAAATTGTACATGTTCAAATATGTTTCCGCTAAGACTCTTATAAACCAAACCCTTGTAATTGTTAACATATAACCCCTAACATTTATAACCCTCTTAATCTTATAAACCCTAATATAACCTCCCTATCCCCTACCATCTATAATATCAATAACCCCTATCCCATTAACAACTAATGGAACCCTTGGTATCTATAAAGACATCTAATCTCTAATCCTTACACCTTCTATTGCATGTAACTAAAATAACATTGGATTCCTATACCCTTTGATCTATAACCCTATAACCCATCTCATTCCTAACCCATATGATTCCCAACAAAAATAACCACTTTCACAGTACATTATAACCCATAATATAAGACATAACCACTACAACTCCTAATCCCTAAAACTTATAACACCTATAAATGTTAATCCATAAACATTATAACCTTCAACCCCTACCCCCAAACACTTATCATTCCTGATATAATCTTGAACTCTTATATCATAATCCTTAAACCCTACGACTCTTAACCCATATAACCCTTATTATTGTTAACCCATAAACTCTATAACCCTCAAACTTTATAAACTTTACACCCAACACATGTAAACTCTAACAAATATAACCGCTTACCCCAACACTTGTAAACCCTAACAAATATAACCCCAAAAACCCATAATGAGTGGAACATTCACCCCAACAACCTATCACCATTAACCCTCATAATTCCTTACCTTGATAACCTTATTACCCCTAATCCCCATAATGCATATAATATTGACCCCTATAACCTATCACCCTAACCTTTATAATTTCTTACCCTTCTAACTCTTGTCACCCGTGACCCATATAACTCCTAGCTGTGGTAACCCCTAAATTGTATCCATGTTAACAACTAACCTCTAAACCAAAAACCCTAAACCCAAAACTTGCATAATCCTTAAGACCTTGAACTTGTATAACCCCTAAAATATATATCCCTTACCCTCCATACCACCTAACCCATAATCCATATAACTTATATATCTTGTAATCTCTATAACATAAAATTTGTAACCCATAAACTCTATACATTTTAACCACTACAATTGTTAACCTATATTAACCCTAACCCTTATCACCCCTAAATCCTATAACTTTTATCTCTCTTAATTGTTATAACCCCTTATCATTAACACCTATAACATATATACCCTTCACCCCTTTGACCTATCACTACCAACCTTAACCCACATTAAAACTAACCTCAATCATCCCTAAATCCTATAATCTTTATCATTATCAACCCTTATAACCCATTACCCCTAACAACTATAACACATATACCTTTACCACTTTAACTTATCAACACCAACCTTCATAATATATAACACCTATTAGCCCATACAATCATTATAACTTGTATTCCTAAATGATATAACCCATACCCATTATAATCCCTTACTAACCTAATAAAATATAACACCTATAACCTCTAATACCCCCATCCCTAAACTTGCAAAATTTATAAACCCAACAATCATTGACACATATATCCATAAACCCCTATAACACTTAATACTTAACTCTTGAACCCTATAAACCCTATAATCACTAATTCATATAACCATTATCAATCCTTAACTCCTATAACCCCAAATTCTTAGTCCCTATAAATATTTACTATAACTTTTGTCCCCCCTAACACGTAATGTAATCCCTAACACATATAACCACTAAATTCTATATTACCTAGCTACTAACAATTAACCACTATAACCCATAACTCATATAATTTATAAAACCTATAATCCCATACCCCTGACCCCCAAAATTATAGTCCCTAATTGCTCACCTTGTAGACCATATAAACTTTTTACTCCTATAACCCATCATCCATAAGTTATCAACCCTAATACTTTTGAACCTATAACCCCTAAACCTTATAATCAATATAACCCATATAACCCACATCCACCAATATTTATAGACCATAATATTACCACTAGCACCTTTAACCCTAACATTTTAGACTTATCCCAACCCCTATATCCCCTAAATCTTATAAACATTGATATAGCCTTAACCTATAAAATTTATAATCCAAAACTATGTAAATATAACCGATATATGTCATTACTCCTAGACCTTATATCCTTTGACTCTTATAAACCCTAATATAACCCCTGAACCTTAACACCTATAACTTGTTACTCCCCCAACCACTATAACCCCTAAACCCCATATTCTCTAATTATTAATCCATGCAATCCCTAATACCTATCACCTTAATTCCTATCCTATAATTCATAATATAATCCATTATATTATGACAAATTTAATTAACATATATATATATATATATATATATATATATATATATATATATATATATATATATATATATATATATATATATATATATATTAAATAATAATAATAATAATAAAACATTAAAAAATACAAATGCCAAACTATTCCACCCTCGCCCATTCATTACAAAACAAATTGGGCGCCGACCATCTACTAGTTGAGAAAAACCTCGTCCGAGGAGAAAAACCAATCTTGATTCCAAGCCATATATCGTGTTCGATGCCTAGGGCGCTCTTACAAGGATGCACAATTTGTTCATGGAGTAAATGCCAGGTGACCTCCATTCAATGAGATCACCCTAATTAGGAAAGTTCAGAGAGAAAAATTATATTTGATAGAGGCAGGGGAGAAAAACCCCATCTGATAGAGGTAGAGGAGTGGATATATTCAAGGGTCCAGGCTTTTGATTGGACATCAACAGAGGAAAACGAGCCCTATCCGGAAAAACCTATGGAGATGTCGTAGAACTAGGTAATGTCTCTCCTCTTGCTGCCAAAAATGTCTCTCTGAAGTCGATAATCCTTTGTGAAATGTAGTTAAACCCCTAGTTTTAACATTGGCATCATTGTCATTGTAAGAACAATATTATATTGAAAAGAATATTAGTCACAAAATCATATCTAAGAGCATTAATAGATCAACACTCTCAAAGACTCAGACTTGGCAGTTTGTACGATTTTGGATACAAGTGAAAATTTGCAAAGTTTGATCTAACATTCTACCTCATATTCCTTGCAATGCTAATCGATATACATTGAATCCATATTCTTTTCGGAGTGTATAGATTATTATGAAGTTTATGAGAGGCATTTGAACTTTGTGGGAACAGATTTTGTGCATCCATAACTGCATTTCCATTTTCTCCTTCACCTACAACATTCTCATGGCCTCTATCCACCCTCTTAATCAATAATTCATCACTAAACTCAACATCTGAATTTTTAGAACCTTCATCATTTGGTTTAGGTCCTTTGTTATCTATTCCACATGAAATATTACTTTGAATATCTTCTTTTAAAGTGGAATATGAATGCCTAAAATCAACAATTATTTTAATAGTCCATGAATTCTTTGGTTGTTCTTCCTTTTGAGAAAAATTCAAATAGTTGAAAGAGGTAACTTTGCACTCATTGCCAATGTTTATATCAACACAAGTACTGGGAAATGGAGATTGCTTCATCTTAGGATCTCGTTTTTGGGGAAAAAGGCTTCCCTTAGGTGAATTAGTACCATATGTGGCTAAAACCATGTAATTTTCCAAGCCTTTATTCTCCCAACTTTAAACAACAATAATGGTGAGAAAATGAAAATAAGTCACGTTTGAAGTGTGGCTATGTTTGGCTGCAATCTTCATTTTCTTACATTCCCACACAAAATTTTGAAGTACCACCAATACTACTTGACAAAGTTTAACTCTTTAAGAATAATAAATGGTGAAAGTTATATTACTTCAATAAGAGGTGTGGGGATTTGTATAATATAAAAACTTATAAATGTATTTCCAAGGTGGATTGTGTTGCTTCCAAAAGTCTAATTTTTCTCTTCTACTTAGGGAAAGAAAGTTTGCTAGTCCATCCTAAATGTTTAACAATGTTATGGACCTTGAGAGTAACATACAGTCATGTGAAAATTTATTGAGAAATCATACATATCCCTCTAAAAGTAAGTCAAAGGGACTTTTTAAAAGAGAGCATATTTATCTTTACCTTGAAAGAGGCATCTTTATCAATACTCATTTTCAGGTCTATAACATCCATACTCACCACAACCCAATAGTACTTGTAATGAGAAATTCATACCTAGTTTCAACAACACTTTCATAGGTTCAAGATATCCCCACAATTTATAGTGTTTTAGTTGTTGGAATGTAGTGATCATGATTTCTTGAGATGATAAGTGCTCTCCATAAGTAAATTTTTTAATGACAATGTAGGTGGAAGATAGCATAGATTATGAATCTAAAGGACATCATTGGAGATCCTTGAGGAGGGTTTTATGGAATAAATTTATTTTTGTGGGAGGAATTCCTCTGTGTGATTCTATTTGCAGGACATTGTAGGCTCATATGTAAACACTTAGAATCATTCACCTTCTCAAGGAGAATTTTTCCCAAAAAGAGGAAGCCATATTATATTTTTGTTTTTATAAGAGGTGCTTCACCTGAGGAAAGATGTCCAAATTTTTCTTGAATATTTTATTATGGAGGTGGTTAAGGGATTCATCTATAAAAGAAGGATGGAGTTCATCTCCAAGGGTGTGATTATTGGAGGAGTATAAGACTGGGTATACTTGAGTGTTGCAGCTGGCAGGATAAATCTTTTGGGGCTTCCATCTTCCTCATTCATTCTCACAGAGATGGTATATTTGTAAGG
This sequence comes from Picea glauca, assembly GCA_000966675.3. NCBI lineage: Eukaryota > Viridiplantae > Streptophyta > Pinopsida > Pinales > Pinaceae > Picea > Picea glauca. The sequence goes on from JZKD02S2162056.1 coordinate 361,827, forward strand.
TCACCATTGCATTTTGTTTTTTTCATCTCTTTTTGACGGCTACCTGCCCTCAACGGCGGCCGCTCCACCAAGACCTTCACTATCCACGGCCCGAAGGGTTCAAACCCTTCCTATTCCCCTCGAGAATTCTTTACCCACAGAAATACTCTCGCGCGATTCTCCCTTCAGAAGTCGGGAGATCGGGTCTCGTGATATCGCGAGATTCACAACAACGTTCTCGGGCAATCAAAAGCCGAAACCTGAATGCCGATGGTCAACGGGTCAATGCTTCGTCTATCAGGCCTTCCCTCATCAGGGTATCGCCAATGGCGATGTCAACCACTTGAATCTCCAAACTTCGAACGCCGAGGTCCCAAGCTCTCACTACAACGCCACCTGTACCACACTCACTCACGGGCCCCACAATGCCACGTCGCCTAGGGATTTTGCGGATCGCGAATCCACGATGCCAAGTTCCCTGCTGCTGGAAACCCCGAATACCGAAACTCCGATATTCTGGATTCGTTCCACCTGTCCCTCCAACGATCGACGAATCCGATTAAATCGGGGAATCGCGACTCGCGATATCAACGTGCATGTGGTTCTTGCACTTGCCAACCCCGAAATGCCGATGTGCGATGACAATGGGTTCTCTCGTGCACCTGCGAGTTCAAACCCCTCGTAACTCCTCTGCGATCCGACGGTCTGCGGGATTTCGAAGATCTCTTCGACAGCTTAAAGTCATCGATTTTCTTCCTCTCTGAATGAATCCTTTCTTCGCCACCTTGTTCTGTATGAACCTTCCTCTCGGTTCTGTTCCACAATGAAACAAGGAGTTATCCCTCCTGAGCTTTTACCAACTCAGAATTCTTCAGAGATTTYTCGAACACGCTCCCTGTGCTCGGTCTTCAACCACTTCCAACAGTGAGGAAGTCTCTCGGTTCCTGTGCACCCCCACTTGCAACTGCCTCGGTCCTTCCCTTCTCAGACTTACTACTGAGACTCCACATCCAAACTGCACTCACCTGCAAGGCTCGAACAACTCAACACGACTCTGGGCAAAAGAGAACAAAATTTCAACTACTTAGCCTCCTCGACACACTCTATGTGGAGGTATTCGACTGCACTCGATGCAGGAATCTCCTGGCCTAAGCAGAGGAACAATTGAAACTCATTCCCTCAGGTTACGAACCTGATACACAATCACATATGCAGCATATAAAAGATAAGCATAAAAGGAAGCAAACATGCAAAGACACAATATCAACAACACACAGAGATCAAACACGTCCATGGGATTGAATCAGGGCTTTTCCTATTAATTCAATATCTGTACATGGAGGTTTCTTCACAAGCTCCCTGCTCTGCTCTCTTCTTGCTCTCTATGCTAATGCTGAATGAATACTATGTTACAATGATACAAGGGAGGGTGTCTATACTCTG
>JZKD02S2162056.1:366405-378310 GCA_000966675.3 Picea glauca
CACTTAGGCAATCCATCAAGTCATCCATCCTCGACAATGGAAACCTGTACCTGATGGTGATCTTATTAATCGCCCTGGAGTCTGTACACATCCTCCAGCCTCCATCCTTCTTCGGGCTCAGTACCGTTGGAACGGCACACGGACTTAGACTCTCTCTCACCAGTCCCTTGTCCTCCATATCCTGAACCTGCCTTTTGACTTCCTCATTCTCCTGAGGTGTCAACCTGTATGCTGCCTTATTTGGCAAACTAGCCCCGGGAATGAGGTCAATGTGGTGACTCACACTCCTCATCGGTGGCAACGAACGAGGTAGTTCGTCCACGATGATATCAGCAAACTCTCCCAGTAGTTGTTGAATCTCCTCTGGCAAGTCGTCCACTCTTGTGCTTGTCAGGACAACTCTCRGCTTCCTGACAACAAAGAATTGTGGATCTTCATCCTTCTCCAACTCTGTGAGAAGCTCCTTCCCACTCATGAGAAGTATCGTGCYGCTAAMTTMTGGTTTCACCTCTTTATCTTTTATCGGCAGCAGTTTATGACTTCTTCCATCCTTCTCCAAGGTGTAAGTGTTCATCCTCCCATCATGAACAACATTTCTATCATACTGCCATGGTCTACCCAATAGTATGTGACACACGTCCATGGGAATAGCATCGCACAGGATCTCATCATGATAATTCCTAATTTTAAATTTTACTAAGAATTGGTTAGTGACGCTTACCCGGTGTCCCTTCTGTAGCCACGAGACTTTATATGGACTCGGGTGCTTAGTTGTTGTCAGCTCTAGTTTTTCCACCATCTCGGTTGAAACGAGATTATCAGTGCTCCCGCTGTCAATTATGACTTTGCACTTCCTGTCCTTGGCTGTACAAGCCGTTCTGAACAGTCTGCTCCTCTGCACTGTGCTTTCCATCTCCTTTTCAGGCTTCAAAAGGATTTTATGCATTCCCAACGACCTTCCGCTGTCTGCATCTTCGCTCTCAATGTCTCGCCTCAACAACTCAGCGACGTGAGTTTTTCCTCTGTCCACCTTCCTCTCTGGACAGTCTACGGCTTTATGACCGTCTTTACCACATGTGAAACATGTGATAACTCCTCCTCTGCCTCTTCCTCTACCTCGGGTACGAGGAAATGTATTTGCATCCGCATATCCTCCTTGCTGATCATCTTGCTATCTCCTCGGTTCAGCAATTTGTTGTCTCTGCTGTGAGGTTCCACCTCTTTCAGATCTACCCTGAGGCCTCTTCCAATCCTCCTTGGGCTTCTGTGTTCGTTCTTGGTCAACTGCTTTGCCTCTAGGCTGGCTTCTGCCTCGCCCTCGCTGTCCCTGCTTGCGGCTCAGCTTTTCTTCTGCTTTCAGAGCCATTTGGTATGTATCCTCAACTGTGCGGATGGTAACCATGCTCAATTCATCCTGAATGTCATACCTGAGACCATTCGGATACCTCGCCACTTTTTCGTCATCACTCTCCCGATGACTAGCTCGGATGTTGAGCCTGTAGAATTCCTCGGTGTACTCCTTCACCGTCATCAACTTCTGCCTCAGGTTCTGCATGCGCCTGAACAGAGTGATCTGGTAGTCCCTCGGAATGAATTTCGCCTTCATCTTGGCAATCATCCGATCCCAGTTTTTGATTTTCTGTTTGCCTTTGGAACGCCTGTCTGCCTGCAGCTCGTCCCACCATCAGGCTGCATGTCCCTTCAGCTTGGTGACAGCATGTCTTACCTTCTTATCCTCTTCGATATCCTCATAATCGAAGTAGGTGTCGAGCGCTCGGATCCAATCCAGCAGCTCTTCTGCGTTTAGACTTCCCTCATAAACGGGAATGTCCATCTTCGTCTTCGAGCTCATCCTCGAAATGGCTTTGATCAACCTCTCTGTCGAGGCATCTTCTGCTGAGATTTCTTCGGCGTCATGTCCAGCTTCCTCTTCAATCTCAGGATCGCTGAACTCTCCTACGTCGGCTCCACGCCTCTGGGTGGTCTCCATATCTTCGAGTCTCAATTTGAGATCTTGAATCTGACGTTCCATCTCGGCATTACCTACCGGCCTCCCCCTTCTTCAGGCATCCCTGTCTTCCCGATCAGGAGACTGCCTCTCTCTTCTGGGCGACATTTTGAAATCTGCCCCCTCTGCTACCTGAACAAAGAGAATTCCACAGCCTTGCTCTGATACCACATGATGGCCACCTGCCCTCAACGGCGGCCGCTCCACCAGGACCTTCACTATCCACGGCCCGAAGGGTTCAAACCCTTCCTATTCCCCTTGGGAATTATTTACCCACAGAAATACTCTCGCGCGATTCTCCCTTCGGAAGTCGGGAGATCGGGTCTCACGATATCGCGAGATTCACAACAACGTTCTCGGGCAATCAAAATCCGAAACCCGAATGCCGATGGTCAACGGGTCAATGCTTCGTCTATCGGGCCTTCCCTCATCGGGGTATCGCCAATGGCGATGTCAACCACTTGACTCTCCAAACTCCGAACGCCGAGGTCCCAAGCTCTCACTACAACGCCACCTGTACCACACTCACTCAYGGGCCCCACAATGCCCTGTCGCCTTGGGATTTCGCGGATCGCGAATCCACGATGCCAAGTTCCCTGCTGCTGGAAACCCCAAATACCGAAACTTTGATATTCCGGATTCGTGCCACTTGTCCCTCCAACGATCGACGACTCCGATTAAATCGGGGAATCGYGACTCGCGATATCAACGTGCATGTGGTTCTTGCACTTGCCAACCCCRAAATGCCGATGTGCGATGACAATGGGTTCTCTCATGCACCTGCGAGTTCAAACCCCTCGCAAATCCTCTGCGATCCGACGGTCTGTGGGATTTCGAAGATCTCTTCGACAGCTTCAAGTCGTCGATTTTCTTCCTCTCTGAATGAATCCTTTCTTCGCCACCTTGTTCTGTATGAACCTTCCTCTCGGTTCTGTTCCACAATGAAACAAGGAGTTATCCCTCCTGAGCTTTTACCAACTCAGACTTCTTCAAAGATTTCTCGAACACGCTCCCTGTGCTCGGTCTTCAACCACTTCCAACAGTGAGGAAGTCTCCCGGTTCCTGTGCACCCCCACTCGCAACTGCCTCGGTCCTTCCCTTCTCAGACTTACTACTGAGACTCCACGTCCAACCTGCACTCACCTGCAAGGCTCGAACAACTCAACACGACTCTGGGAAAAAGAGAACAAAAGTTAAACTACTTAGCCTCCTCGACGCACTCTATGCGGAGGTATTCGACTGCACTCGATGCAGGAATCTCCTGGCCTAAGCAGAGGAACAATTGAAACTCATTCCCTCAGGTTACGAACCTGATACACAATCACATATGCAGCATATAAAAGATAAGCATAAAAGGAAGCAAACATGCAAAGACACAATATCAACAACACACAGAGATCAAACACGTCCATGGGATTGAATCAGGGCTTTTCCTATTAATTCAATATCTGTACATGGAGGTTTCTTCACAAGCTCCCTGCTCTGCTCTCTTCTTGCTCTCTATGCTAATGCTGAATGAATACTATGTTACAATGATACAAGGGAGGGTGTCTATACTCTGTTTTCCCTCTCGAAAGGTGACTGTCTAATCTACAGTTAATTCCTATCTACCTGCATTAAAACTAAATAAATGCCTCGTCTACCTAAGTACGAGAGCTTATCCGCTCAAGTTCTGTTACATATACAAAGTGCGCTTCATCACATCAATGTATTAATGTTTGGCGCAACCATATTACAATGTTTCAAAATTTGAATGCTGGCACTGTCCAGCTGTTCCTTTACCTCCACGCGTTGGCTCGCTTGATGAGTGAGCGATGCTCCTGCATCACTTTTGTAAGAGGATTCTTCTATTGTTGATTAGTATGATGTTCACTATTAGAGAGAGGGTTTAAAGGGTGGTTTTAGCATCTCGATTCCACTCTTTCTTGTCAATTTTCTTTTATGATGTTCCAAGTATTTTTTCATGCAATAGATATGGTATTTTATGTACTCGGATTTCATATTTGATATATATGTGGCTATGATAAGTTGAGGGTTGTGTCATTACAATTATTATGTATGCTTCACTTGGATGTTATTAATATACCAGATCTGTTATTACTGATAATATTTGTTGTTAGGGGTTTTATCACATCCTTATTCACATATTTTAGAGCTCCATTGGTTTCCTAGAGTCCTAGACTTTAGAACCCTAAGATAAGGCACTCGTGTGGTTTATGGTATTGATTCATGTATTAGGCAATGGAAATAATGAAAATATAGTGTTGGTCATAAAAGAGGGTAGGGAAATGATCATCAAATTTATGTGTTATTATATACTAATGAATTAAATCCAAAAAAGGGTTTATTGTGGGAAAAATTGGCACGAATACATAAATGAATTTTTAAAGAAGATTGCATTTTTTAAATTTTAGGTTGTGCTTTTTTTAAATTTTATGCCTTATTGATTGAAGCGCTTACTAATGTACCCTCTTTGTATAAGTAGAAGGTAGGGGATAGATATCAAAACCTAGTCAATTTGTATTCATTTTGTTAAGAATTTGATATTCCTAGAGAACTTGAATTTCCCAAGATGTATTCATGTATTTGAGATAATATGATAATGAAGAATTTCCACTTTCATATTTGTTGTCATTAGTAGTTTTTAAGGTTCCTTTGAGGATATTTGGGTATGAACAATAGAATAGTGTACTTTAATATTTTCTCTTTTTCCCTTAGACTACCTTAGGTTAATGCAACTTTGTTTTCCAACAAGTTTACTTCTTGGTTTTGGATGAAGAAACCTATATTTCCTCAAATGGATTTTACTCCTTGTAGTCTTGCACCCTATATTTCCACTGTCATGATAATTAGGGATTGGTCACTGGGTTATATGATTCCTTAAATTTGGTTTTTCAGATTTCCTTTCAAGTAGTTTATAGCCTTCCTTTTAAGTGTTTTTCATATTCCTTTTTAGTTGGATTTTATCTTTTCCTTCTATAGTATTAGTTTGATTATTAGTGCATCTTCTCTATTGAATTAACCTTTGTAGTTCTTGGATAGACATGGTTTTCCTTTTTAGATAAATACATGTGTATGGAGTTTGCACATCTAGTGTACATCACCTCTCAATCGTGTACAAAAGCTAGGTTGACATTAAAAGTTGTGAGATGAGGACTGCAACATTTTTATTGTTATTCTTTGGCCCATTACCATTTTTTTCACTATTTATAGGGAGGTGCTAAATATTGCATACATTTTTTATCATATTTATTGTTTAACTTTAATAATAAGAAATGGCTTTCACCATTTCTTATATGTGAACTAAGTGAACTATGACATTTTCATTCTATTTTTTAAATTTGGGTCATTTTGCTTCCATTTATCTGGATAATTAGCTCATACTTTTTGTCATTAGCAGTGCACACATAGTAATCTATCAAGAAATTATTTTTTTGCTTGAAATCTCTTGCTCCTTCCCATAACTAGTTTTCATCGAAGTTGAAAATCTTGCATTTCATTTTCCTCTCGCATGGTTTAAAGAATTGAGTCGAAATGCCATCAATTTCACGACCACTCCTTTGAGTAACAACAACCTAAAATCAAGCGCTAATTAAAATTTATCTAGCAACTTTTCTAAGGCTCTTCAAACCCATATTAGCTTAGGTGTAGAGATTTGGAATAGGATTGTGAGAATAACTTTCCAAATATACTAAACAAACATAAATATTTGAGTTAGGGAGTGAAATACAATTGCTATATCACTGACTTTGGGAATCCCTTCTAACACAAGGGTCAAGCACGAGGTCGCATTGGGGATAACAGAGTAATCAAGCTTGCTTTGTTGGTATTGGTGTCGACTATCAACTGTCCCCCCTCTTCTTTGGTATAGTAGGTGGTACCATAGATGCCATAATATTTTAGACTTCCTACACAAGGTGACAACATAGGGAAGGTGGTGGTGTACCTGGGATCGACGTTGGCTAGACTCACTCGGACTCCTTGGAGGGTTGCCCACTAATCGGTGAGGTAAATTTCACCAGGGCATTAGTTCGTTCACACCCACCGAAACTCATCCCCTTCACACATCAATCCTACGATGTTGGATTCCATCACCAACTAGCGCTTCTTTGTGAGAAGGTTTTTTTGCATGCTTGACTCCTATATTAATTAGCGTGTGTTGTTTTTTCTTCTTAGTTGGTCGTAGGATTGAGTTTGTGTCTAATGGAATCAGTTTTGGGGTAATTCCTCATTTGATCAATACAAAATATGGATACCATTAAAATAAAAGGGAATAAAGAGGTAATAAATATCTCATACCTAATTTATGTCTTATACTTCTCCAACATTGTTCTTTATACTTAGTGCAACAAACACCAAATGGAATGGTTTACAGAAGGTCATGACCGACAAAGCTCCATCTAATGCAAATGAGAAATGTGATTGGAGAATTCAAAATATTATCATAAACCCACATCTCACATATTTGTACATGCACCATAGATTCACAATCTTTCATGAAGAGGTCTGGGAGAAATGCCTCCATGCAAAATTGTCCACATCAGAATTGTCCATGTCCTTGATGAAAATATATAAAATTCTCTTGAAGATATTTTAGTTCTTGTCTTGCTTAAAAAGGATGATCTCATTCTGGAAGTGGTCAAAGACTACTTTTACCCCCCCCCCCCCCCCCCTCTATTTGGTAAATGCTACTTCTTATACTAGCCTTCCCCTACAATAGGGAGTGTTGTGTCCCTTTTCTAAAAAACAAGTGAGGTTCCTCTTCTTTGTCTTTGGCATCCTACATGGTTACTTCAAAAATTAATGACTTCTATGGGGTTTTACCTCTATATGATGGTGCCATTCAATTTAAAATTATTTACATGATAGGTTAAGTCACTCCTCGTGATCCCTTTCCCCATCTCCACCGTTCAGTATGCCTCCAAGGTGTTGAGCTAGAGTTATCGCAAGGCATTGATATATTGTGAGGTCCTCACATTCAACTCACTAAACCTCCCTCTTAGCTTGAAAATAACCTCTCTTCCAAGAAAGAGGGAATCCCCTCCTCTTAAATCAATAGTTTTTTCCCTTGATCTTACCCTCTCCCGACCTCTTCAACATATCCCCCTTTTGTTGGAACATATATCTTTCCTTGTTTCTCTCAAGTGGTTGATCCACTCACTATCCATGGCCCAATTAAACCTTGGTTCTCCCCATAAACCATCACATTGTCCATTAGATCCATGAGTCTTGGTACATCTATGATGGTTCCTCAAAATTTAGCTTGAACTTCTATCCTTGATATCTAAACAAGAAAATTAAATGTGTAGCAACAAAAATTGTCCCCTTACAATAAAACATTTCCAAACCTTAGCCAAGGAATGCTAATTTCCTACACCAAAACATTAATCTCCATATGTGAACCAAGTATTCATGTCAACCTATACACAATCTAAAAACCAATCATGCATGTCAAACTCTACACAACCCATAAACCAAGCATTCATGTAAACCTCTACACAAACCAAAAACCAAGCATACATCCAACATTTTCCCAACCTCTTGGATAGGAATACATGCAACCTCAAACGTTTAGGGAAACTAGAATCCAATCATGAACATGTTCAACATTCCACCCTCTTGCATCCATGGTATATGACCACGTCCTCATCCAAGTATGGGAGGAGATGGTGGGATACCACCCTTTGACAATAACACCCCCCTATGTTGAATATTCAAACCAAAACTTGAACTCAAATGGAGGAATTAGGAATAAATACCTTCATGCATCATATAGACCTTCCTACACAAAAACGTTTAGACAATCCTTTCCCCTCGAATTGTAGTGACGTGGATTCCCCCAAAACTACTTGAATTACTTAAATTCAATGGTGCTCCAAAGGAATACCTTGAGTGTCACTTAGAATCTTTCACTACTACATGTGCCAAGTTTCTTTATCATAACAACAATATCACTATAAATGTTTTTCCTCAATACTTGATAGGTGATGTCATTCAATGGTTCCATCTTCTCCCTAAAGAGTAAATTTATAACCCTTACATGTTAGCAAATTAGTTCATCAAATAATTTAACATCCCTCAACCAAATGAATCTTGTATCCTTAACCTTGTTAACCTCAAACAAGAAGACAAGAAATCTAATTAAACTTTCATTCATTGATGGTTTAAGGTTTTGCACAACTCTATGGAAAATTTACCATAAGACACCTATTATCACCTCTTTGTCAATGCCTCGAACCGAGACAACATGATCACAAATTATATGAGAGATCCCCCTTCAACTGAATATTCCATCGACAACCTCCATCAAATAGAAAATGCCTAACTTAAGTATGTTGTGGGAGATAACATAGTTAAAACACCAAATCTGTGAGTCTCCAATAGAAATGCAATGCAAGACATGGTCACAGAAATGAACCTGCCCAAAATTGAAATTAGAACTATCTTTTAAATTAGAGAAAAGGAGTAACATCATGTGTCAACATCAAAAATTGGCATGTGGTGTAAATAACACAAGCACGACTCTCATAATACAAACAATTGTTGAAAACTTAAATAGTTGATGCAAACAAAGGACAAACTAATAGAGATCCTAAGTTTAAGATTGTTATCACATGAGAAAATGACAAACTCAACAGCTACAAGAATATGATGCCTGATCATGATATTCTAAAGTCTTCTAAGAAGAACAAGAAAAATAAGGCTTCTCTTGAAGACAACTCCAATTCTTCCAAAAAAGAAGAGGTCACTCCTAAATCTCCTACAAAGAAAGAGAACTCTCATGCTAACCCTTCTTCTAGTTAGTCTACACTCAAATTTATATAAATGATCCATATCGCTAGAGGTTCCCAGACACTAGTGTTTGACTCTAACCTCAAAAGGAACCACCCTTCACCTGATTCTTTACCCAACCTCACTGACTTGGATATTTTCCTCTTGATGCATTAGGTAGGTCTTTCTTTAGATCAACCTACTCAAAAACTAACGTTTATCCTTATTGACACTCGGGGTCCCCTACCTTCTCACTAGATTAGAGCCATCTCTCAAACCAAATGGGAATCTCCTCATGAATATTATAGTATCATTCCTCCCCCCTCTCCCAAAGCTAGTTGATTTCTTGCCTCCTATTATTCTTCCTTCATTCAAAGGTCATTCTCTCATGTCTTTGAGATGTCCTACATGAATTCTCTCTAAGAATGTATTGAATAGATGACCCATATAATTGAGTCCCTTTTACGATTTCTCCCCTAGGCTTACAAAAGATTTGTCCCCTTCTCTCTCCTTATATATTTCCCGTATTCATTTCAGAGAGGAATGGAAATCCAATATGGTAAACCCATTCTTCATTTAGATCCATCACAATGATTTCACCATCAAATGAGTAATTTATGATCTTGGATTTTCCCTTAACATCATAAGAAATCCTATCTATCATGTCCTTAGTGTTAACTTATTTTCACCCACTTGTTGGACCCTTTAAGGTTTCAACAAATCTAAGACTAGACCCCTCAATTCTATTGTGATCCCTATTTTTTTGGTCTTGATATTGTAGACACCCATTTTTTAGTACTTCTAGGAGACATAGATTACAACATCCTACTAGGTTGGCCTTAGTTAGATGCAATGATATTTATCCTTTGTACCTTAAAAAGTGAGCTCTTATTTTTCCATGAAGGAGAGAATTATTTCGTCCAACATGATCCCACTCCTTTATCTCTCTTTATTGAGGTTGTTCCCAAGGCCCTTCCCTTGGTCTCTTATATGTAGTCTTTGAGTTTCTTTAAAGTTTCATCCTCTTCTCAATCAACCTCCAAAGTCCTCCTAAGAAATTCAGACTCTTATTCAAGCCTCACTTGTTTTTTCTCCTTGGTTATATCGAGCATCCTTCTGCACACCCTACCAAGTTTCTCATCCTCTTTACCCCACCTCTCTCTTCTTTGACTACTCCTAGATTAATTAGTGTGTGTTGTTTTTTCTCCTTAGTTGGCCTTAAGATTAAGTTTGTGTCTAATGGCATCAGTTCTAGGGTAATTCCTCATTTGATCAATACAAAGTATGGATAACATTAAAATAAAAGGGAATAAAGAGGTTAAAAATAGCTCATACCTAACTTACGTCTTATAATTCTCCAACATTGTTCTTTACACTTAGTGTAACAAACACCAAATGGAATGGTTTACACAAGGTCATGATTGACAAAGCTCCATCTAATGCAAATGAGATCAGATAAGAGAGTTCCACCATCATAATTGGAAAAATCTATTGTGTTTGACATCAACCATTGTTCAACTCGCTTTCTCCTTCGATCTGCCAATGCACCCAAAAATATTTCAAAAAGAGAGTGTCACCATTCACCATCATTTCATTTTCTTGGAACAACACTATCTAATATTGATTTGAGCTCGGAAAAAATGCTTCCAACAATTGTTGTGGTTTCTTGTGAACGTGCCAATTCTAAGCCAATATAAGGGAAACCATCTAACTTGAACTCAACAACAATTGGAAAATATGAAACTTCTTGTTGCTTATCCAAATTAAATAGCATTTGGATTGCCCCTATAGCAGAAAGGAAACCTCTATCTATAGTAGACTTTAGATTTTTCCTCAATATGTCCAAAATCAAGAGGGATATCGCATTACATTAGGTGGTTGACCATTATTCTGTAGTGTGAACTCTAACCATAATGTATATTGCGTACATGGATAAGAAAGTCGAATTTAGGTGCACCCACCTAGAGATTCATACCCTTCACTAAGTTGGGAATCCACCGCATGCATGAGTGCCCCTACTAATATTGGTAATTTCACCTTCTAATTGTGCATCCAAAACTAAAGATATAAAACAATTATTTAGAACTTTGAATATAGAAAAAAAAATTCAAAAGTTGGAACTAGGATGAGGATGGAATACTCACTAAAAACATGTGCACATGCAACTGAAGGTACAACCAAACAGGTACCTGTCAGATATTTCTTCGTTGAGTGAGGAAAGCTTAGGACAAATAGAGGGAAATGTGACTGCATCTAGTAGATATGATACGCAAACAAGGACCAGAGGTGAAAAAGTCAGAAGAAAATTTTGTAGACACAGGGAATTTTTTATTGCCGAAGGAGGTTCATGCTCTTATGATGATGAGAACATAGGAGACATAGAGGTGCCACTCAGGTATACGCATCTGGTGAAACAATGGGTACCTAAGGAACTGCCTCCTATAGATGTTGACTTCTATTAAGCCCTAAATAGTGGCTCATTACCCCTTAATTGGGGCATATTACATTAGTAATGTTATTTTTTTTATGTCGTCTTTATTCCATTAGTTGTAATTATACCTCCTAGTCTCCTATATATACCAAGGAGACATTTTCATTTGGAATTATCTTGTAATTGTAAATTTATGTGGGCATAAGGAGGTTGCCCCCTCGAAGAGGATTATTATCTGAATTTATCTCTTTTTCAAGGCGTTGAGTACTTATTCTGAGGGTTTTCTATGCTATATTGATATTTGGTTCTTAAAATATGGTATCAGAGCTCAAGGTCTTGGGGTTTCGCTACTACATCTGAGACACCTTGGCATTTTCACTATAATTGTTTGTCTAAAACATTTCAGAAGGAACGACTTGGAGGATATTTATTAGATGACGCATAGTTTATTAGATGACGAGGATATGTACATTGGGTTAAAATTTCATCTCCTAAAGCCTTATAATTTCGTATATATAGCCTGTGCAAGATAGGGTTTTGGAATCATCCTGAACTAAGTCATTGCAGAAGTTTCACTATAAATTGTTTTTTGTAACATTTCAAACCTTGAACTCCAGAGGCTATTTAGTGAAATTAGTAAGGTATCTATGGTAAAAAGTTAAGCTTATGGGTCATCTTATATTTTCAGATACACC
>JZKD02S2162056.1:382183-396463 GCA_000966675.3 Picea glauca
TTATTCCATTAGTTGTAATTATACCTCCTAGTCTCCTATATATACCAAGGAGACATTTTCATTTGGAATCATCTTGTAATTTTACATTTATGTGGGCATAAGGAGGTTGCCCCCTGGAAGAGGCTTATTATCTGAATTTCTCTCTTTTTCAAGGCGTTGAGTACTTATTTTGAAGTTTTTCTATGCTATATTGATATTTGGTTCTTAACAACTTCATTGTCAACAATAAGACATATCACATTGCACCATCCTCCCTACGTGGCTTGGGGCTATTTTCCATGGATGGAATAACTGTAAAATACAATATAGTAACTGAATTGATGGACTATGTTGAACCGTGTTACAATTATAACGATTGGATGCGGCTGGTATGGTACATGCGAAGTATGTGGAGATATGCACTCGTCACAAATTATATACAACTAATAAACAAGGATAAAAATAAGGGATCAACTATCTATATTGATGGAAGGGCTAAAGATTCTGGCAATAATATAGGGTTTATAAACAACACACAACCTGGGACAACAAACAAGCAACCGAATTGCACATATGAGGGACACAAAGAGAATCGGATAGTCCTCTGCATAATAAAAAAGATAGCTCCCGAGGAAGAGTTATTAGTGGATTATCATTTGAATCGAATAGAAACATCGAATAATAGTGTGCGGGTACTTATGCTACACCTCTTTAACACCTATTTTTTTATTATCTTTAACATTGTTTTAAATATTTTACGGTCCCAATTTTATAATAATGTGGGAGGTTGATCATTGAGGTTGATTTTATTTGGGTGTCAATCAGTTTTTTTTTTATCGTTAACAATTTTTTAAATATTTGGGGGTTCTAATTATATTATAATGTGGCAGGATGATCGTGGAAAAGGGCCAACCCAAGAACATGTAAATGATTATCAAATTTGACTTTCATTTTACGTGAATTTTATTATTTTCTTATATAATTTTACTGAAATAACATTGTTTTTGTTGAAATTATATGTAGTCGACATGCCATGTTGATCATGATTCCACCGATCAGGAGGGGTTGTATTCATCCCATCATCTGATGGTATTAGTAAAAAAAAGATCATTAAAGAGAACTAGGAGCTTTCTAGCTTATTAGATCATCCAGATCAAACTCCCAATGTCCTAGAAAGGATCAATCTCCTTATGTCACAACTTAACTCATATAAGGTAATAACCAAAATTTAAAGTTTTTTTTTCTAATGTACTCATATGTTCAATTATGAAACTTTGTTATTTAACTTTTCCATTATCTCACGAAAAAACATTTTCTTTTTTATAAAGAGATTTTTGGAGCCTGTTCAGCCTGGCATTGGTAGTAGTGGCACTGCAGAGACACCACAAAGTCATGATGTTGGTGGTCATACAACTGCTAGAGTACTATTTAATTCTCCATCTTCCACACCTAATTTAGATAGGAGCCATGACACGCACCGCCATGCATCCACACATTGGTCAGACTCTAGATATGGTGACATAGATGAGGCTAATGATGTGGTTGGCATGGTTGCATTTCCTGGAGATAGACGTGTCACAAGCACAGGGACCCTTCCGTGCACATTTTTGGTCGACGATAACAAAATTCCATTAAAACAAATAAGACTCCCAGGTAGTTTTTCATATTTTAATTGTTTCATGTTGTCCATCTCATACACAAATAATCTAGATTATTATTTTTAAATTAATGATCATATCTTTTTGTGTGTGTGTGTAGGAAACGACCATTTTTATAGGCACCTAGAGAGCAAGGCCTTGTTTATTTTTGGGGCAACCTTACACATGAGGTGGAGTTAACATCAAAAAATAAATTATGGATTATCTCAAAGGCCTCTTTGGAATAGACACGTTCAATAAAAAATTGGTCACCTCTACATCGGATGAATATTTAAAATATATGTGGGATGTTTATAGATGAAGCTTAGAAGGAAATCCTAGGTACGAGTGTCCTCCCTCAATTCCATAGAGGGAGTGGAAGGCGATCATTGATGATGCAAAAGAAAAGATATTGAAAAAATCAAGAGAAAAAATAACTGGTACCCCAAGGTAAATTACAATATTTTTATTTCAATACCAGCTTTAATTTTCTTTAGATCTAAATAAATTATGGTTATATATAACATACTTGAAAATTTTGATGATAGGTTTCCTGGCACTTCGGAGGAAACCAAAGCACGGATTTCCAAACATGGCAAACACAAGTTAGGACAGGGCGGCTACTCAAGGTTACAGTCACAAATCGTAAGTACCCAAACATCTTAAGAATATTATTTGTATCGCCTTACAACTTTTAGGTAATTGCAGCCAAAAACATTAAAAAAACATACTCTTATGCAATACAGGGCGACGAATTCGGAACTAAAACCACATAGGAAGACCTCCAACTTGGTTACAAATACGACTATAAAGTCATGGTTGATCGTAGGAAACAAATGGGGCATACCCCAAGATTTAGTTTGCGAGATAAGGTAAATAAAAATATGTTCACATTAACCTTTCATTATTTATAAAATACGTAAATGTTTGATATCATCAATAATTTAATGTCTTATTTTGTTTTAATCAGGGGAGAAACACTATCAACCAAACCATTAGTACTGGAAAACATAGCATTAATAGTGAAATGCAACTAGAAGATCATGGTGCTCCCCATCATCCCCATCCCAATGGGGTGCAACCCTGTCTCAGTGGGGTGAAACCCCAAGATGTTCCTGTGACTGAGGCCCACGACGGTAAAATGGATATATATTAATCATATACTTAATAATTTCGTACTTATAAATTCTGTACTTATAAATTTTTTCGTTTCAATGGAAGATAATGTCGTAGCTGAGCCTCCTCGACCTGAAGATCAGGTGAACAAGGCAACCATTCCAACGGTGTCGACTAGTGGACCAGGTAAATAATTACATTTTAGAGTTTTTTTTTTAATATTAATGAACTACTTCAATAATATTTAAAACTTGGCCATATAAATTTAATATTTTTTGTCTTTGTAGGTGATGTCCCCTCACAGCATCCTCCACACCGTGGGTATGATACCAGATGTGCTCAGCATGAAAGGAATGAAGAAACATCAACTATTGAAGAGAACCCAGTAAACAAAGACATGGAGATGGATGAATTACTTAAGAACTAGAAAACACAAAATAAGACTAAAAGAAATTGATGTTGTGTAATAATTTTATAAGACAGTTAGATGTACATTATATAGTTGAACATGTAATGATGCATATAATGCATTGACATTATGGGTACTTTTTCATCTGATAATATATACAAGGTTATTTCTATGGCTTTTATATATTTGTGAATGTAATTCTATTATACACTTAAGGATAATTTCAACTTCTCTTAGTCTTGGTATATATTTATTCAATAATCCTTGGTTCTATTGGTTCTATTGGCCTTGACATACAATTTCTGCATCAATTTGTGGCTCCATGGATATCATCCTAGTGATTTTCAAGCATTGGTAAACATGAAATTTAAGAGATTGAATTGTTCAAGTTTGGATTAAAATTTTACATGCTTGTTTATTTGTGGGTTTCAAGAGTTCCAAACTTGTATGACACCAACTGACATAGCATGGGGCCCTTCATGCCATCAACCCCATCTCCTACATTTTCAATAGTCACAATCCTTGCTTCTACCGCTAGAATTATTCATGTATTGAGCCTTACAACATTTGAACCGATAACCAATATTTTTCATGGATCCAATTTAGATCATTTATCACTAGGGAAGGTGTTGGTGAAGGAAAGGCTAGTGATAGAAGTTTCTTAGTGTAGATGTTTTTGAAATAGAATTCACCTATTAACTTGTTTAGAGGTGAATATGGTTAATTCGAATAATAAGATGAAGGGGAACTTAGGTAGTGTTTACCTAATGTGAGTTGGTCAATAGTGATGATGTAGGCCTCATGGGGGAATGCATCACCAAAAAATAATAGAGATGATGACATGAATAACATGTATGTAGTCATGGTTGAGAAGGATGTTGTATTCTAAGGTTTTTGTCAAGGTGTTAAGGAAAATTCCTTCATATTCATATGGTCACCCATCAAATGATTATTCGTAGCTCATGAATTCCCTAATATTAGGGTAGTCTAACATAAGCGGTAGTCTAACATTATTGGATTTATTACACTATTATCTATACATGTGGCCATGTCTTGTGTATTCGTTATTACTAATTTTAATTATGGCTAGAGTCATATTCTTTATACTTTTATTGTATTAAAAGGTGTGATTAAGGTTGACCTAGTCAAACTTGATATGTGGGATCAATAATTATGTTGGGGTGTTGGTTCTTGTTTTGTGGGAACCAAATCTGCAGAATGGTAATATTTTTGTCTTTTAAGATATAATGTGATAATCAAAGCAATACCCGGTGAATTTTGCTTGGGATATGGAGTCTAGGCAACAAATAGAACTTGAAAATGGATAAACAAGATGTGAAAAAACCACAAACAACAAGTTTTATCAGTCAAGGACATATCTGATATATATATGTAACAACCATATGAAATTCTCAACAAAGACACATCCATAAAATTCTTACACCCACATAAGACATCAATATGAGATTAGATTAAGAGAGATAACCTTTTATTGAATGATCAACCCCTTAAGTTATCTCCTTTAGAAGGGGCACAAGCTATCTCAATTATTATTATTATTTTAAATAAATATATGTCTGTTGGGTCATATCAAGAGTACAAATTCTCTTTGATAGCTCATCAAAACTTGAAATTCTTACAATAACTTCCTTGCATTATGAAGAGCATGAATAATAATATTGTTAAGTAACAAAGTACAAATAAAATTCATGCTTAACCACCTTATCAAGAACCCTATTGGCCTCCTCAATGTTTATTAATTCTTTCAAAGACCATCCATTAATGTAGTAAATGTTAAAACATTAGGATTGTATCCCTTAGACACCATCTCGTCCAAAACATCGTAAGCTTCCTCCCACCCACCTTCTTCACTACTTCAGTTTTTATTCCTCCAATTGCATGTGAACCACATGATTTACAACACCCATGTCTTTTAAGATTCTACCCAATATTAGACTGTCTATATAAACCCAAATGTCAACAATAATCATTGATCCAAGGAGTTAAAAATTCATTTTGACATATATACATTGGTATTCTATAGCATTGGCACAATTTAATAGATAAACAAAATCTCCTCTTCTTTAATATGCACCCTCTCTACAAATATTAATTCATCTTGAAAGAGAGAGATACCTCCATTTTTATTTTATTTTTATAACTTGGGACTTGAAAAGAAGTCTAATTTAGTAAATCAAGGTGAAGGCCTTCAGAATTTGTCGATGTTCTTGGTGATTATTTACATATAATATCTATTGTTCATGAGGAATCTAATGTCTCACTCGGATTGACTTTTAGAGAGTTATTATTGTTGAATGCATCACCTTAGAATGATCTTTAGTAAGAATGTCAAAATCTTCATAGTCATCTCATTCAACACCAATATGGTGTCTTAGAAAGTGAAACTCTTAGTGGAAACCACAAGACAAATAAGTGGAACAACAATTCCACAAGTGACAACAAGATTTGCCTACCATTTGTTCAAACCATTGTAGCACATCTTTGCAAAATCCAACAATGGATATATATAGAAATGAAAAATAATCAAGCACTAATGTTTGTTTGAAGGCTAGTGGATTTTGTTCTAATGAAAAAATGTTTAGTGTAGTCCTCAAAGGCCCACATAATATATGACATGCATCCATATCAAGTAGAATTAACTAGATTATAACCATTGGTTTCACATAAAAATGACCATAACTTGAATGTGTCATTTTCACTTCAAATGATAGGCCATCCCTTCAAGAAAAAACATGAAATGAATATAATATTAGCATCATGGCTTTCACTGCATACATAGTATACATTGAACATAGAAGTTTTATCTTTCCATATCATGATTATAATTGTTGTATTTGGATCACCACTATGTTGTTTCCTTATGGACCCATGTATCATACTCCCACTTTTTACTCAACACCAATTGTTATGTTCTTAAGAAAAGATATGAGAAAGTAACCCTAAAAAAATATAGCGGGTACTCCCATAAATTCACCATTTCTTTCACGTGAGAGCTATTATAGAGACATTAGCATAAACATGGATGACAATTTGGGAGAAATTGATATAGCATATGGATTACAAGTTTCATTAATATCTCTTATAATGTAGGAGATGAAATCTATCCCCTTTATTCCAATAGAGGCTTAGAAAGGTACTTAAAAAAAATATCTTGGTGTTTCTAGGAGAAAATTCATTTTCTTCATGTTAGTAACTTTGTAATTTCCAACTAAGAGAAAACATGAAGTTCCATTTCATGATATCATTAGTTTGTAATAGATATCATGATATTTGAACATGTGACATACATATCAAAGTTCAGACAATTTTGATCACAAACAATGGTCTAATGTTACACACTTGAACTGATATCAATGGATGTAAAGCTCCCAACTAATTTTGATCACAAATTCTTGATTTCAAGGACACGATTTTTTTTTATAAATAAATATATGTTGTTTCTATTGCGATGAATGTAAATATTCTTACGACAAATTAGTTATACTATCAATGAAATTTTTTTGTCGATAGTATATCTAATTCATTGCAAGAATCTTTACATTCGTCTCTCTTGCGACGATATCCTTTCCTTGTCTCTCGTGCCGACGAATTCCATTCTTTGTCTCTCTTGCAACGATATCCCTTCTTTGTTACTCTTGAAGGGATATCCCTTCTTTGTCACTCTTGCGACGAGATCACTTCTTTGTCGCTCTTGTGATGATATCCCTTCTTTGTCGCTCTTGTGGAAATATCCCTTCTTTGTCACTCATGCAACAACAAATGTTGGTCATATTTATTATGACAACCAATGTTGGTCGTCGAGTTTGCGACAACTTCCTTGGGTTGTCACTCTTGCGACGTTTTCTTAGGTTCATCGTACTTTCCACGACACATGAAGTGATGTTTGGGAGACCCGAGATTCATTCAATATCCAGGACATAATGTCACAAGAGCGTCAAAAGAGTCGTCACAAAATGACCCAAATTTACTAGTGTCAATTGCATGCAAGCTAATACATGTGGCTAAGTCAGAATTTCACAAAGTTGTAGCTCGACCGAAACTGATGCCATATACTGATATGATAAGATGGGCCTTAGAGCATGTGGATATCCTGACCAGAACCATCGACAATCATCAGAATACCATTGTCATCTCATTCCATCCTGAGGACATTCAAGTAATGTATAAATTAACTCCCAACCCCAAATATACCTACAATGCATCATTTATAATGATTTTTTAGGATGATGAATGCACAAAATATGACATAATTATTCATGATATAGTGAAGACCTGGTGGGGAATGAAAATAAATTCAAAATTGATAGCCATGGTATATACTCTATAGCCTATTGTGATGCCCATATTTTGTATACTTCCATGATGCTTTGTAGAATGTTCAGAAAGAAAAATCCTATGCATTTTACTATAGAGTGGGTTTCTATAAATCATGAAGTTGTTGAGGGTTATACTTTTGATTGGGGGAAAATGTTGTCGGATAACCTAGCTAAACAAATAGGGTATTACAAAACTCATAAGTCTAAAGGAGAACATGTTCCTTTCTATATGTCGACATATATTATGGATGCAATTTGTTTCAAAACACCATTTCCTCTTATGGATTGGAGTTGGGCTCTGACTGCCACTGATCCTATACATTTCTATCATTCTAAATTGTGGGAAGAAAATGCAAAGGATTATTTTTATGATATTTGTCACAATGTGGTCATTCCAATTCATGAAATTACCTATGGTCAACCTCCTCCCAGAATTTCAGAACAAATTATTGGGAATCTAGGTGCTATTGTAGATTGATACATTGAGGAAAGTTTTTCTTACATCATATTTTTTGGTTGCTTCACACCTCCACATGCTCTTCCCATATTTATACCAGACCGACTTATTTGCAAAGAAGTAGCCTATCATACAGTTTCAATGGGCATCACCAAAGAACTGAAGGCCGCACATAAAATATTTTGGACAACCTTTCATATACAGGTTGGTATATTCTCATTATCAGACTTTGGACATGATAAGGTAGATACTTCGACCTTAGATGATATTAAATTGGTTGACATTTAATTCAATAAGCATGATCCACATAGGGTGGTATAAAATCATTTGGCTCAATTTAACATGAAGAAATGCATCCATGAAGATTCACCTTATGATGAGGTTTTCATAAGAGTTAGATCATATGATGAAGTTATATCCAAATTTCAAATTCTTCCTCAAGAACAACAGTCAGTTTTTCTCATCTTTCAAAAGCACAGAAGGAACAATTTACCTAAAATATTGCAAGAAAAACAAATGCTTAATCTAACTTCACAGGTGGCACAATCATCAAATCTCATACAACATGACTTTCCTGAAGAAAAAACTAAAGAAGTGGAAAGGACACCAAAAACATTGTCCAAGGATGCAATAATTACAAGAGTATCCATACCAGGTAAAAGTGATCAAGAATTATTAGCATTATTCAAAGATTTTATGAAACATGGTCATAATTTTCCTCTATTATTATAAAACACTGAAACTCCTATGAAATATGTCACAAATCAAGGGGAATCAGTTGCACTTATTTCTCCCATAACATCTTTGAATCCCTTAGCAACAATTTCTAATTTACCTTGTTCAGAGGTTATCAATATAGATGACTTGACACCTATTGAACATGAAGATATTATTTCATCATATTTATTTTTCAACAAGAAAAGGAAGGATATCATACGAAGAGAATCTTGACAGAAGGAGGGAGGAATCACCAAAAATAAAAGAATGATATATGATGGACAAGGACATAGTGACCCTGAATTCGCAAAAGATGTAGTAGACTCACTAGGAGCATTTGCAAATGCTAACTTATGGTCAGTGGATAATTTGAGGAAACAGTTGGACCAGAAGAATATTTTAATTGAAAAATTACATAATGATATGAAACAAATGGAAGTTATTTCCAGAGAAAGAATCAATTTTGATAAAATCCAAGTCAGACATGGTTTTAAGCAGCATATTAAACAATTAGAGGATAAATTGAAATTAATTTTTCAAAATCAGCACTTGAGTAATAACATGGTTTCCTAGTGAGATACATTAATAAATCAATTGCAAGCTTGGATAACCACAATCGAGGGCACAATAATTGATATTTCTTCCTTCAAGAAACAAGCATCAAAGGTAAATGAGAAGTTGCAGATTGTCCAGCAAAATTTGTATGAAAGTTTGGATGCCATCCAAAAAAAATATCAAGTAATCAATAATTGTTTGCAGATTATTGATCACAAAGAGAAGGAATATTCTATGGCCATATCCAAATTTGAATAATTTATAGTCTAGAGTCAAAATATAAATGTACCGGGACTTGCCCCTTTTTCAGAATTTGAGCAAACAAAAGGAGAAATGGCTTTAAAGACCTAGGAGAACAATCTTGAAGAAAATAAAAGGTTAGCTAAAGAGGCAAAATGTTATTTTCTTGATGCCCTTTTAGTTGTAGATTTGGAAATGGAAGAAATTGATGTCAGTAGTATTCATGCTACACTAGGGCAAGTCGATATTGAAAATAATAGAGAAAATATAAAGAAAAACAGACAGAGGGTACACAATGCTATACTACAGGTAAATCGTGTTGAATTACAAATATTAAATGATCTTCTGGTGAAACCAAGTTTACAACATCAGATCACTCAATAGAAAGTAGTTCAAATTCAAAGAAATCTACCACTAGTGCATAATTTTTTTTTGTTTGAATTAAATGCAAATATTGAAACCTCCAAGTTTGTTATTGCATTATTGGATCTACATGCACAATTCAAGGATGAGAAAGATCTAAGTGAATCCACGAGCAAATAGAGGATGAATGAATTGCCTGCAAGAGAAATAAATCTCAGTAGATGTTCAATATCTTTGTAATATATTTTTAGTTTAGATTGTATCCTATTTTGAGAGCTAAGAATGTGGAAAGTCTAACCAATTTTGGTTAAGACGATTTTTGTATAAATAAACAGATTAAATATGTATTTGAGGCTTCCTCTGGCCGAATGTAAAAGAGAAACTTCTTAATACCAATTTTAAAGAGAAGACATAGATTCTACAATTCATTTCATTGAGTTATGTGCTTTCTGTGTATTGCATTTCCATAACCTCATTTTCTTCACTCTATGGATCTTAAAGATTGAAAGACTACAATTTAGTAATACATCTACTATGGTCCATATAATTGGAAGTTTGTTCAACCAAAAATTTTCCTTTGTTATTACTGTGAATAAAAAAATACTTGTATATGTGTGGATCTCCTCATTTCAATTCATCTTTTAAGACTCATCCTTCATGATTCTTCTATTGCATATAAGGTAAGATTTATCAGTATTGGATACCTTACTTTATTTTGACAGTTTTGTTAATCAATTATACTATTCATATACTCAATATTTATAAAAAACTAAAACTAAGAGATATTTCCTTTGTGTTTTCTAATCATTAAATTTATTTGAAGTTTCGTCTTAAAACTGAAGGTAGAAAAGTATTATAAAAAAAAATCTCTTAAATTTTGGATGCCTGGCATTATTTTGTGAGCCCGGAGTAAATCTCAGGAACAATATCCCCCTTGGGGAGGGGGACCTTGATTTCCCCCTTGTAGAGGCACAAGGTTAGGATATTCAATAACCACTTGCTCTCCCTTTTGAGGAGGAAAGGTATTAGTAAGGATAAAGAGTTTCTACTGGGTATCTCGTGGCATTAATAGTCTTTGAGCCTTGTCAAGATTAGGGCATTGATGAGTCAAGTGGTCTTCCTTACAAATATTTCAAGGAAATTTAACTTTATTTTTCTTGTTTTTACCCTTTCCGGTGTTATTATTATCATTGTGCACTATATTCCCTTTATTATTGATCCGTAGGATCTTTTAATGACTTATGGTTGAGTTTTAATTTTGCATGTGTTAATTAACCATTTGAGAAACTTAGTGAAAGAATGAGGAAAGAAGAGGAATTATGACAGACATATACACATATGCAGATCTGAAATGAAATAATAGACATCAAACCATAACACATAGATTGATAACGGAGTTCGGCACAACTTTGCCTACGTCTCCGGGCCTTTGTCTCTGTGGGGGAGGCTTCTTTATTTTTGTTCAAAAGCTCAAAAGTACATCGCTGCAATGACAAACGACTACAAGAATGATCTGGTCATATTCTCCCGGATCTCTAGAACCCTCCAAAGAAAACGGCACGCAAAACGGATGTCCGGAGCTCCCAGAAATGATCCGACAGCGTCTCCTTCTCAAAAGCTTCTCTGCATCAACATGGCTTTTGCTTAGCTTTTCTTCAGCATAACTCTTCTCTGACTGCCCTCCCATGGCCTCAAACAGGCTTGGTTTATATAGCTTTGAAGTTGGTTGCTCATCTCCAACTTCCTCCAAGAATTTGGGCTCCAAAAATGCCCAATATCCCCCCAAAATGGAGAGAATCAGCTAAAAATAAGCTGAATACAACAAAAAAATCCAAAACTTTGTTATAAAACCCACTTTATTATAAAAATCGGGTGTTATCCCCCTTCATCCACGCGCGCACCCTTTATTCTCGGTCGTATGGGTCCATGTGGTCGAGCGCCAGCCCAAAGGGTTGTGCGCTTCCCCCCCCTTTTCGGCGCTAATTCCTGGTTCTCGGTGCAACCATAGGACCCAATGCTAACAATTTTATCCTTGCGCGCTATGTGCCCGCGCTCCCTTTGGGTGGTTGGTCATATAGACCATGGGTTGAACCATGGGCTGGGGCTAAGCCCCAGCCCCTTTCCTTTATGCGCACATACCATGCAATATATTTCATATTGTAGGTTTTATATCATAAGAAATAATTTGGTGTATTGGCAAAGGACCATTTCTTAAGGTGTTGGGCTTGGTGGTGGTCATGGGTTCAAATCCCATGGACCCCAAAACAAATTTTTGAAACGTGCCACTTCAACTGATGACTAGGTGCCACGTGGTTGCCCATGACTGGGCCACATGGCATCTCCCCATTCGACAGATTAATGCCACTTGTCAACCATTGACTAGTCCAGTTTCCTGCCACATGTCTGCCCTGTCAACGAACCTGCCCAATCACCATCAGCCAGAGAGTGCCACGTCATCTCCTGCACAGTCAACATGCTGACATCAGCATTGAATTTTTGACCAGTTGACCTTTGACTTTTTACCTGTTTGGGCTTCCGATCAAAACGCGATAACCTTCGCATACGGAGCCCGTTTGACAAAGTAAATATACCGCCGAAATCAGGAAGACTAGACAGACGCAATGGCGCTGGTTTCGTTGGATTCTGAGCAATTTCATTTTTTGAGCATTTTTCAAGCCCTGTTAGGCTTCTGGATCCGATTTCGGATCACACCTCCCCACAAAAAGACCTTTTGGTCCCCAAAAGGTTACTGACCAATCAACAAGCTCGGGATAGGCCACCCGGCTTGTCCTCTGTCTCTAAACTCTGTCCTGTGCACCTGTCTCATCAAGATCAATTGTAACACAATCATGACAACTGATAGTATATTGTTAGCCATTTGAACCCTGTTACATCTTACTGAAGCCACTATCATCCATGTAGAAAACATTGCTAATTACAGCATCAAAAAGATGACTACAAATGAACTGATATACTTGAAATATCTGCACGACATGAGCTTATCTTGAAGCAATTTATGATTGATTTTCCATTCAAAAACCATGTCTTGTTCTTGCTTAAGATCAATTACTTCATTTGAAACAATTATTGATTTGTTGCTTGCTTACATTGCCTTTGTTAATTGTTCCATTGTTTGAAGTGTTTTATTTGCTTTTGCTTTAACATGATGAGCATGAACCACATAATCATGACCTGCTTTAGTGAATTGATATTGATTCTTTGTCCTGTAGAAGATTGCCTTACGATCATATAAATATGGGCTACCTAAGACCATTCCACATTCTCTTAACGACACAACATCACAATTTACTTCATCCACATACTTAGATGAAATTGCAAATTTGATTGTGCATTGTTTTGTTATGTGCATCTGATGATGATTGCTTTTCCATTTAAGTGTGTAAGGCTTATGATGAGTTTGTGTTTTTAATCCCAATTTCTTAAACAATTCTTCTAAGATTAGATTAGATTGAGATCCACTGTCAATTAATGTGTCTATATTAGTGTGTCGCATGATTACCCTTATATGAAACAACTTGTTTCTACAATCAATCTCTTCACGAAATTTACCTGTCATACCAACCAATGAAATCTTTGACTCGTCACCTAAATCCGATCCCAAGTCTGTGGGTTTTGATGTCGTTGCCACTGTTTGCGTTCCCTTCTTTTCTTTGAACCACTTTGGCCTCTTCTCGGGATGCAACTGCCAACATTTGTCCTCATCATGTCCCTCTTTCTTGCAATGTTTGCAAGAGGGCTTTCCTTCCTTATTTGTCACTGCATTTGCATTCTTGCCATGCTTTTTCCTCTTGTCTTCTTTCTTTGAAAATGATGATTCCCATGACACACCTGCTTTTCCTACTTCAATATATGTAGCTTGAATAGAAACCTCATCAAGGTTAGTGGGTCCAAACATGAAAACAGTGTTTCTAATATGCGCAGGAAAACCTCCTATATACTTCATAACGGTTTCTTGTGTCTGCAAAGGAATGTCTAACATTAATGCCATTTTTCTAAATCCATCGGTGTATTCTTGCACTGTTTGTCCTTGTCTTAGTTTTAAAGATTGCCATTTAATTATTGCTTTTTCTTTATAACCCAAAAGATAAAATTGTTTCCTAAGTGCAGAAATAAAATTCTTCCATGATGGAAATACATTACCTACATCTTGTGTTTCTTTTTGCAACTTGCTTTGCCACCAGATAAGAGTTGTACCTGCAAGTCTCAAAGATGCCAACTTAATTTGTGTGGCCTCATCCTTGATCTGTTGCACACTGCAGTATACCTCCATCTTCCTGATCCAGTTATCAAGTTTTTCTGCATTTACTTCACCATCATATATGGGCAGCTCAAAGTTTACATCAAGTTTTAACAATGGCATTTCATGTTTATTCTTATGAACATTTTTCTTTCCACTAGATTTAGAATTTGAACTTGAAGAAGAAGGAGAAGAAGGAGGTGTTGATGGAG
>JZKD02S2162056.1:397368-411384 GCA_000966675.3 Picea glauca
GGATTTTGAGCACTTTCATTTTTTAGCATTTTTCAAGCCCTGTCAGGCTTCTGGATCCGATTTCGAATCAATTATAAATTTTTTTCTTTCCTTTTCTCATTCCCTCAAGTTTCTAGTTTCCCTTCGCCTTAGAGGTTTGAAACAAGAGGACATCAAAGGATGGTGAAATGCATAAGGAATTAATAGTGTTTTACACAAATACATGTGCATTCAAATATAAGTACATTTGTACCATTTGATTAATCAGTTGAGAAGTCATGAAATTTGCTACAAAATCATTCATGCCATTGGAATAAAGTTATGGTTTTGTCTTGATAGGGTTTGTTTCATCTCTTGGTGCATCTGAGCAAATCTCATATAAAATCCTAGATTTTGAATAAATCAAATATACTTTCTTAGATTTCATTATAACCTCTTACTTGGTTAATTATCTTGATAGGGTGTTGGCACAAGGGCAGACCGAGGGTTCAGTTATAATAGCGCACCAACAAGTCCTAACTATTGGCCCTTTCGGAAACACCTACGAAGCAGATGTAGTCTCACCCGAAGTAGCAATAGGGGGTTGCAGAACATAGGTGCCTACAACCAAAGGAAATGCAAGTGGAATCAAGGCAATCACACAAGGAGATCAGACTATTCTTTCCAAACATAAACCTACTTTGCACAGAGATATATCAGATCTAACATACTAATAATGCATTGTCAGAGTAACAGTGTAAATATCATGATGTCAACCATACACAACAACAGGATATACGTGGTTCACCCTCTCCCTAGGGCTACGTCCACAGAACTGTGCTTTATAATATATTAGGTGAAATCTTACAGTTCTATCTGCGCTCTTAGCTTGTAGATATCTCTCTCTTCTCTCTTCTCTCTATCTCCCTTCCCTGCGCACCCAGCTGCAGGGTTGATCTTCGCACCCAGCTGAAGATCTTACAACATAGACTTCTCTCACCACACAATACTCTTCTCTCAGCAATAACAACAATCACTCATCATCACGTAATCGAACTAACGATGACCCCATCCCAGGTCCTCTCAACCTTTATTTATACATTACAACAGCTCACCAATAGCCTTAGGCTGAAACCTAGGTGTCAAAACCCTAGATTCCAAAACCCTAGGTGTCTAAAAACCTAGGTCAACTTGACCCACTTTTTCGGGCTTTGCCAACCTGTATTTCCTTTTTTCCCATGAGGTTCTCCAAAGCATCTATCGATGAATTTTTCCCTCTTTCTGAGTTGTCCAAGATCTGTATTCCTTGCTAATCTACTTTCCTTAATCTCCTTGTCCAACAACTTACTTTATTTTACTTCACTCCATCTTGTCTTCTCTTTTTCTCACTCCGACCCAATATCAATCACTGTGTCTTCTGCGTAGTTCGCATTTCACCTTTTCTCCCTTAATATTTTCCTACTTCCAGAACCAAGGGCCAACAGGCCCCCAACACTCACATGTGACTCGTCCCGAGGCACTCTTATCTGAACCTTCTGCTTTTCTTCAGTTGCAGACTGCGCAGCGCAGTCTATGCTTTCTGCTATGTTCCTCCCCACTATGTGCAGACTGTCTTTTCTATGTCTGGTACCCAGTTTCAACTGCACCTGGTACCTAGATACTTATCCTTTTGTTTTTACCGAGATATGTGAGGCAACTGGTTGTCATAGTACAGTTTCAACCGGCTCCCATTCACCAATCCTTCCTTCCATTCTCCATTCAAAGTATTCAACTGCGCAGATCTGCCTTCCATGACATAGGAAGCCTCATACAACCCCATCCAATGTGTTCTAAACTTCCATGGATGCTTCATGAACTTGCTATCATATACCAATACCAGATATCCTTGATTAAATGATTTCTTCTTGATATTCCTGTCATGGTAGGCCTTTTCTCGTTCCTTCTAAACTTGTTGATGGAATCCTACAATAAATCTATCTTCCTCTAGTTCAACCAACTACGCGAGCCTCTCTTGAACAATGCCAGTGTCATCCATATATGTAAAGGTTGTGATTCTTAATATAGGAACTAAATATTCCATGGGTACAACTACTTATAGGCCATAAACCAACTTAAAGGGGGTGTGCATTGTCAACTTCTTGCAAGTGGTTCTATAGGCCCATAATACTGTTGGTACTCTCAAATCCCAATCATCTTTGTTTACACTACAAATCTTCGTCAACATTGTCTCTAATATCTCATTGAAATCTTCGACCGTCTGGTTCACTTGTGGGTGGCAAGGAGTGCTTTTCTGGTGGTGAACTTAAAATTCCTGAGTCAAGGATTCAATCATCTTATTAATAAAAGGTGTACCTTGATCACTCATGAGGATCTTTGGGCATCCAAACCTGGTTATGATATCATCAAATATGAAACGTGCAGCTATAGTTGCACTACAGTCCTTAATTGCTCTTGCTTTTGCCCATCTGGTCATATATTATGTCACAGTGATGATGTATCTGGCTCCTGTGCACTTACCTGGTGGGTTTATAGGTCCCACAAAGTCCATGTCCCATTTCTCAAATTCTTGTAAGGTTATCTGGGGTGTTGATGGCATGTCATCTCTTCTAGATGGTTTCCCAACTCTTTGGCATACATCGCAGGCTCTGTAGTAGTCTTTATCATCTCTGTGTAAAGTAGGCCACCAGAGGCCAGCTCTAAGAACCTTCTGCATTGTTTCTTTTCCTGCGTAGTGTACTCCTATGATGCCTTCATGAGCTTCTGCTAAAATCAATGATCTTTCTGCTTCCATGACACATCTCCTCAGGATCTCATCAAGTCCCATTTTGTATAGTTGTCCAACTATAAGTGAAAAATTTGCAGCGGGCACTACCAATTGTTTCTTCTAGGTGATTGTGTATTCACTAGGTGCCATTTCTATTGATAGGAACTAGACTATCTTGACGAAATGATCATCAACCTTTCTAATGGCCAACATTTGTGCATACGACAATGTATCCTCCAAACTAGTAGGTTCCTCTCCATGTTCCAACCTCAACAAGTGGTCAGGTCCTTTGTTCATTATCCCTGGCTTAACCACAATCTCAAAATCATATTCCTGAAATAGCAGAAGCCATATGCATATTCTTCCCCCCAACAATGACTTGTTGACTAGGTATTTCAGCGTAGAGTGATCAATGAACATTTTAAAGTGACCTCCCAACAAGTAGTGGAGAAACTTCTGCAATGCATACACCATGGATAACCCTTCTCTCTCAGTGGTGGTGTAATTTATCTCAGTTGTTGATAGCTTCCTGCTCACAAGGCTAACGAGTGGTCAATGTCTCCAACTCTTGGTTGTGCTAACACAACTCCTAATGCAATAGAGGATGCATCAACATGTACGTGAAATTCCTTGCTCCAATCTGGGAAAACCAGAATAGGCGCAGTAACCATTTTATGTTTCAGTGTGTCAAAGCTCTGCTGACATTCTTCTGTCCATTGATACTGACAGTCTTTATTCAAAATATTATCCATGGGTGTTGTGATATGTGCATATCCTTTAATGAACTTCCTGTAGTATCCAGTATGTTCCAGTGTAGTGCACAACTGTTTGACTGAAGTAGGAGGGGGTAAATCAACTATAATGGAAATCTTAGATGGGTCTACCAACAATCCCTGCTTACACACAATATGGCCTAGAAGCACTCCAAAGGGTGAAAATAAGATGCACTTCCTCAGGTTCAGGGCAATCTTACATTGCCTTTGCTTATCCAACATTATTCTTAAACATTCAATATGATTTTGCAATAAGCTAAAAATAGTCCAATCATCAAAATATGCTTCCAGAAATTTATGTAAAAACTCCTTGAATGCTTCGAACACCACCCTAGAAAATATGGTTGGCGCATTATTAAACCCAAACAACATCATTGTATACTGATAGGATCCCCATTCTATTCCAAATGTGGTCTTATGACGATATTCTTTGGCAATCTTGATCTGATGGTATCCTGGGAATCCTTCTGTAAAGGAGTAGACCTCTTGTCCTCCCACATTGTCTAACACTTCATCAGTAAATGGTGTAGGGAATGGATAATGTAGACATGCATCATTCAGCTTCCTGAGATCTACACAGATTCTGATCTCTCTGATCTTCTTATCCTATACCACCATAGGGCTAATCCATTCTGACTCTTCAACGGGTTCTATGATTCCTGCTTCCAACATTTTGTCTAGTTCAATCTTCACTTTCTCCTTATATTTAGGGTTCAATCTGTAAGGTATTTGTTTAATTGGTCATGCATTTGGTTTCAAGGGGATCTTCATCTCTCCCATGGGTCCTTTAATTCCCTTCATATCAGTGAACTTGGTTGGAAACAAGTTCTCATATCCATGCAGTAACTCTGTGATCTTATCAATAGTGGCATCATCCCAGTAATCTCCAATATTAGCAAGCTTAGATGTTTGCTCTGTTCCAATATTATATTTCTTGATTTTGATTGGTTTTCCAATAAAAGGTAGTTCAACTCCTGGTCCTTCTATGTTTCGTTGTCCTTCTATTTCTACGATGTTCACCTTTCTAGGATCATCATCTTCATCGGCATTGTTATTGTAACAGCCTTGCAATTTCTGAAGAGGTGCAGTCCATTCATCCTCTTCTTGCTCCACAGGGAGGCTAGGTGCCTCCTCAAATAATTTTTGTCTTACAACCTGTAAAGCTTGATCTACCATAGGGTACCGAATTTCAAACAAGAATGTAGCTACGAAGTTCTGTGTCATACCTTGCCAATCTGCAATGGTGAGGCACAATTCTGCTTCAAGGTACCAGTTGATAGGCATTGTGTCTAGAGTATTGATGAATTTATGCACCCATTGTTATTAAGGAATGCAGCTCCAGGCCTCCTCACAATCTCGCATGTGGTCTTTCAGATAGCTTTGACCTATGTACCTAACTTCACATCCTTCAACTTGTTCTGAAAATCGTGATGTCATCAAAGTGAGAAATTGTATCCAGTTTGTGATGTTCCTTTTATGTGTTCCCCACCATCTTGTTGGAGTATCTTTCAAAGCCTCTTCTAGTGCCTCTATTGTACTGGTACATTTTCTTCAAATTCCAATAATAAAGTTTCTAACTAATTCAAACCATCAAATCTGGGTAAATTACTTACTATTTTGTCGATCCAACAAACTTCTTTGGTCAATCTAGCACATCGCCGTGCAGAAACTTCATACATCTTGTTCTGCCAATTCTCTACTACTTCTTTTGAGTCTAATGAGCATGTGTTGTCACTTCACCAACTTAAATTCCCATCTGTTGTAGGATTAATGTAATCATGTTGTCTTGCGGTCAATTTGTATATATTCTATAGCTCTTATGTGCGATCCTCTTCTCTTATGGGCTCTGTGTATCTAGGACATTCATCAGGGTCCAAAGGTGCGATGACCCTAAAGCCATCTCCTTCAAACATCATTCTTCTTTTCTTCAAGTCAACAACAGTAGAATTGTTGAAATCCCAATCAATTCCTAACAGCGCGGGATAAGGACAACTATCATCGTCTATCTCAATCACCTCGAAGTCCACAAATGTTCTAACCCCATCGATATCCACAGGGACATGTTCCAGTCTTCTGAAGGGGCTCACAGCATGTTGATTGGCCATCTTAATCTTGATGGGGGAATAGATCAACTTAGGTTTTCCCATCAGTTCCCAAGTCTGCTTCATCATAACATTGACCTCCGATTGTAAGTCAAGGACCAAATAATCTATATCATATTCTCCAATTTGAGTGTTAAGGTGTAGTTCCTTATTTGTCCTTCTCTTTTTGGATAGTTGATGTACTGCTTTATTCAGTAGAGGATCTACCTTTCCTAGCTCATACTATTTGATCAATTTTTGGATCTATTGTACAACTCTCTCATCATTTATCAAATTAATACAAGTGCATAAGAATTCCATGAGTCTTCTTACCTCTTTTCCTTCTCCAGGCGAAGTGGAATGATCAAAGGCCAGGGGAATTCCACATTCTCTCGCTTCTAGTTGTGCCTTTGATGAAGAATCCTGATCTCTTGTAAACTCTTTTCTTACCTCTTCAAATGTCTTATTTTCTCTCTTTGGATCAAACTCTTGTATCTTCTCCACAGCTTTTCTGACTCCTGATTGTTTTGTAATCTTCCTTGGAGTCACCCTGTCTTCTCCTATGGAAGCGCCTCTTCTAGTGATAGTAGTGACTCTGGGATCTGCTCCATGAGGTTCTGTTGTGATTATTTGTACTTGTTGGTTTCCTCCTCATCTTTCCTGAAGTTTGTCTAACAGTGCAGGAAAATCTTCTATGACATGTTCAAATGAGTTGCAGTAATTGCAAGTGGTACAAGGGCTTTGATAGTCCCTTGCAGAATGAACTAGTTGTTTGTAGTTATAACAAATGATCTTACCTCTACCTCGACCCATACCTCCTCCTTGTCCTCTTCCTCTGAATTCACCACGAGGGTTGAAGTTTCCTCTTCCAGGGGAATTATACTGTGTAGTGTTCTCTTCTTGTTGTACTTCACCTTGAATTTTGTATATATCCCTTGACCTTTCATGCATGAGGTCATAGGCCCTACAATCCCTATCATCATGCCCTACCGACTTACAGAACGTGCAATAAAAATTTGTGGGTGTCTGACCATATTTTTTCTTGTAATAACATTCACTAGGTCGATGTCTATTTCTACATACCTCGCACCAAGGTAGGGTAACTTGCTTCAAAGGGCTCGGAGATCTAGAAGCCAAGTATTCATGAAATAGGGGACAATGCTCCTTGTCATGGCCTTCTAACTTGCATCTAATACACCAGATGTCTTCTCTTTTATGTTTTCCCTTGTTTTTTTTCATATCCTCAACCTGTTGTGATAAGCTAGTTAGTTGACTCAAAATTTGACTCATACCTGAGTTGTATTCTCCCATAGGGGCTGATTCTAGCTTCATGGAAATCTCCAGTGCCTCAGCCTACGAAGTGATCTTTTGTTGCATCAAAGGGACTCTGATGTGTGGTAAAAGGGAGGCAATGAACTATTCCTTGTTCTTCTCGTCTGGGATCTGAAAAGTTAGTCGACCCATTAAGGTTTTAAACCTCTGATCAAACTCCCAAATAGGTTCAACTATTCTCTTCTTGATTTCTGTCAACTCTGTAATGCATTGTGACTCGGACTTGGATTTATTGAATTCTGCAACCAATGCATTATTGACCTCATTTTAGGCTGTGCAATTCCTTTGACAATTTTCATGTACCAACTTAGTGTGTGGTCTCTCAAGGTAGTACTAAACTGAGCTCATTTAACAGCTTCATCGATGACATTCTTAATACTCCATACAACTTCACATAGAAACCAGTGTTGATCAGTATATTCTGATCCATCTCCTCTCAAGGTGGGTAACCTCATCTTATCTTCCATAGATATTCCCAGGTTTCCTGACTGAGTGTGTGTTGAACCACTTAAACTAGTGCTCTGAGTGCTCTGATAACTTAGGTTACTCTAGTTACTTAATGTTGCTGAAACAACAGGAGGCGTAATAGTACTTACTTCAACAGTCTGCTCAGTTCCTGAAGTTTTTGACTCTTCTCGGTGAGGTTCTTCAGTTTTCTCTTCCTCTACTCTAGTAGACTCTGAATGTTCCTCGTTCAACAACTCTTCTTCTTCTCCACTGTAGAACCCTTCTTCTTATGTTGGTTCGTGACTCTGCTCTAACAAGTTCACTAGAGGAAATTCTCTGAAGGTCCTCCCACTGCGTGTGTGTCCGATATTTTTGTTGTTGTCACTATATGAATTCTTGAACATTATATTTTTCAGTCTGACCCACTACTGCATCTTCAAGATGTTCTTCTCATGCAATAGCATCTTGATCTTCAATTTCAATAAGTGTAAAAATTTTCCTCTAGGTCCTTTAAAGAAATATCTCTCTGCTTGGCTATATGATTCTACCCTATCAATAGAAAACTTTGTGATATAACCTCCAATGGTACTATCAAACTAGTGATCTACTTCTGTTGACATGGGGTTATCAACTCTTTTTACCTTCTTGATCAACGTCAAATTCCAAACCACAGAGTCTAGGATCTGATCTGAAACTAGGTATCTGCTAATTTGGCCAGCCACTTGTATAACTCCTTATGAATTCCTCCAAATAAAATCTTGTGTATATCAGTGAAGACATACCTTCCCAACCAGTCTTCTATGCTAGTATTAGGGTTATTATTCTAAGCTTCTGTGAATTCCTTTTCTTGTTATTATATCCACTTTTGAATCTTTTTCTTTGATGGAAACCACCTTGACATTCCCTTAATAAGATCTCGGTCCCATCAACAGAACCATTTGTTGGCATAGGGGCAGACCCAGGGTTCAATTCTAATAGCGCACCAACAAGCCCTAACTACTAGCCCTTTCATCAACACCTGCGAAGCAAGTGCAGTCTCACCCGAATTAGAAATAGGGGGTTGCAGGACACAGGTATCTACAACCAAAGGAAATGCAAGTGGAATCAAGGAAATCACACAAGGATATCAGACTATTCTTTCCAAACATAAACCTACTTCACATAGAGATATATCAAATCTAAAATACTAATAATGCATCGTCAGAGTAACAACTTAAAGATCACGACATCAACCATACACAACAACAAGATATACGTGGTTCAACCTCTCCCTAGGGCTACGTCCACAGAACTGTGATTTATAATATATTAGGTGAAATATTACAATTCTATCTATGTTGTTAGCCTGTAGATCTCTCTCTTTCTCTCTTCTCTCTATATCCCTTCTTTGCACACCTAGCTGCAAGGTTGATCTTCGCACCAGCTAAAGATCTTACAACACAAACTTCTCTCACCACACAATAATCCTCTCTCAGCAATAACAACAATCACTCATCATCACATAATCAAACTAACGACGACCCCATCCCAGGTCCTCTCGACCTTTATTTATACATTACAACAACTCACCAACAACCTTAGGCTGAAACCTAGGTGTCAAAACCCTAGATTCTAAAACCCTAGATGTCTAAAACCCTAGGTCAACTTAACCCACTTTTTCGGGCTTCGCCAACCTGTCTTTCCTTATTTCCCACGAGGTTCTCCAAAGCATCTACCGGTGGATTTTTCTCGCTTTCTGAGTTGTCCACGATCCATCTTCCTTGATCTCTTCTTCCAACAACTTACTTTCTTTTACTTCACTCCATCTTTTCTTCTCTTTTGCTCACTTCGACCCAGTATCAGTCACAGTTTCTTCTGCGTAGTTCGCATTTCTCCTTTTCTCCCTTAATCTTCTCTTACTTCCAGAACCAAGGGCCAACATAGGGTGATAAGGCTTTGGCATTGGAGGGCACTAATTATTTCACAAACTAATTATCCAAACACTAGTTAGGGATATCTGCTTTGATCATTTGGCATCTCCTCTTCCACTCATGAATGTGATCATATATGTGGGTGGATGTAGTTTTTGAAGTGATATTAAAATATATGTCCTCATGTCATAATATATTGGAAACTAGATATGCATTAAGAAGGTGATTTCTAAGGAAGAAAAATTATTACGCAACTCAATGTACCACTTCACCACGATCGGTATCAAGATTCACTAGAAAAGTGTCAATCTAATACTGTCATCCATCAAGGATTTTAAGGAACACCAAATATGGAAAGTCATAATGTGATTTGATGGTTTTTCTCCAAATTTCCTTCAATTTGGGAATATTAGAATGCAACTTGGTTGGGATGGGAGGCAAGTTGGGTTTGTGCTACACTGGGTTGTTAATGAACTTATATAAATATTGCATATTTAAATTTCCAACAATGGAAACTTAGTAGTGGAAATGAATCCAGTGATTCATAGAGAATTAGTTTACATCCATGTTTTCACTCATAAAAATTCCCCCTAGTATGTTTCCACCACTAGGGGGAAATTCTTATTACATTTTATAGCTACTATGAGGAAGGTAAAATCCACCAAAAGGGTTTCCCATACTAGACATTATTATTCTACTTGTACAGATACTAGAAGGGGGAATAACCCTACTCCTGATCGAGGGTATAGACCCAGGTATGTGTCCATCCCCAAAAAGTAATGTTGAGAACATGGAAATATTGCTCCTTTCCATCATTCCAAAATGTGGTAAATTCATGCTAAAAGGTGGCAAGATTATAGAAAAAGGTGTAAATTTCATATTTAAAGGTGGAAAATTTGTGCTAAAAGGTGACATCTCAAAAGAGACATGATTGTCACTCTGAGGGATAGAGACAGGGGTGCCACTTCCATTAAATGTTGTTAACATGGTGAAACTAATGCCCCTAATGATAGTGTCTGAGATAGGAGGATTAGTTTCCCATACACCTATTGTACTATCATTTTTATCCATCTCAAACAAGTGATATAGATGATTCTTGTAAAAACAAGGAGACGTATTTCTAGGAGGGAATTTAGGAAATTTAATTAAAGGAGGTATCTGAATTTCAACCAAAGACAATTAAATTTGGTGGTAGATGGATTAGTAATATATTCAACCTCAATATTATCCTAAGGGGGAGGGGATCATTCCCCTCCTTGTATAATAATATGGTCATCTAGGCCTCTTAAAAATCCCTTAGTCGATAAGTCATCAAAGTTGGGATCTTCTTCAAAATGTTCTTCCCTTTCAGGGATATTCAAAGTTGTGTGTGTTTCATATTATCACTCACCTAGTGGAGGGTCAGGTCCAACCAATATACACCTAGTAATAGGTGGTTGTGAAATTTCATGTGGGATACCTCTGATCTTCTGAGACTAATGAGGTGGTTGATCACCCACCTTGAACTCAAAGAATCAACAAAGAAAAAATATTCAATACCTAGGCTATATATTGTTAATATTACTGAGCACTCTACTAAATATTTTGTAAAATCAAGTAAGAAGCAAACCACTCTTGCAAGAATTAGTCCAAGGGGGTTAGACATTGAACCCAATCAGTGAAATGCTAAACAAATGGCCTCTCTAAAGTCATATTGGGATGATTAGGGCCCAATTTTGACTAGTAGAGGTGTGAAAGACAATTATGATCACCCTCATGCAACAAGCATGTCACTACTACATATGGGTTCAAAATTCAACAAAAACTTCCAACGATAGGGATAAATTCAATCACATCGTCGCAAATTACGATATAATATTAAAATTTTAATATTTTTTATTTTTTATTTTTTTGGGCATCGTGATGAACATCGAACTTCTAAAGAACATCTATATCTGTTGATATTTCGATAAACCTAAAGGATAGTTCGTCGATCTATCGACGAATCTAGAGGATTCCAACTACTCATTTGAAAACGGTTTAATGGTCACTAAATTCACTGACTTGGTCAACTCTGACATAGTCAACATTCAATGGAAAATCAACGACGGTTAGTGTTTTGACTATTTTTTTGTAGGTTTGACGATTATAAAATATTTTTATGCTCATTGTTCATTGTATAATTTATTGGTATTTTTTCTATGTGCTACCTGGATCAAATCCAATTCTTTATCTGCATAGCTATGATTTTGTACTTTGAAGGTTACAAATTTTTAATATTAATTTGTCTCTTTTTTAAATACCCATATTGGATCCCTAACCATTATACCCTCTTTCATTTGGGGACAAATGTTTCC
Organism: Picea glauca; assembly: GCA_000966675.3. Taxonomy (NCBI): domain Eukaryota; kingdom Viridiplantae; phylum Streptophyta; class Pinopsida; order Pinales; family Pinaceae; genus Picea; species Picea glauca. The sequence continues at coordinate 408,970 of JZKD02S2162056.1, forward strand.
CTAGGAAATAGGTATGAACATGTCTACTCAATTCCATTTAATTACTATACAATTTGTCTTGGTGTAGTTCTCTTTTATTGTTTGATTTTATTATGTGCTTATAGTCAAGATTTGGAACTTATGTGGTAAAAATGTATGGTTTTGATTTGTTGATTAATTGTTGATTACTGTTATAAACATTTGATAAATATATGACGAAAATGGATTAATTATCTAATACATGTGGGGTCAATACAATTCAATGACATTTGTACTATACGAATATATAATTCGTTTATTAATGTACTTACATTGCTTCAGTGGATTTTGTTGTAAATATAGGATATTCCAATGCCAACACCTGAAGAGAGTCAAAGGATTATTACTAGGTTAAGGGATGCATGGGAGGCACAGGTTGGTACTCACGGGAAATGGTATTTCCCTTGCAATCAATGCAAGGGCTTGAAAAGAAAAATACTTGTAAGGAAAACAACTGAAAGACATTGTTTTATGTATGGGCATTGTGAAGGGGGGCATACATTTCGTCCCATAGTAATTTATTCATTATGTATGCCCTTGTAATGATTCTATTTCTAAAATTTTATTTTGTTTTAATATTTTTTATATACACTAATGTTATTGATTGTTTGTAATAGTAAAGATAAATCCTCCTAGGTGTTTGTCGCCAGATAAATATCTTCCAAGTAGTTATAGAAATACTATTGTACAATATGTGGAAGACAATATGGATATTTAATATCAACTCAATCCTATGGAAGAATATGACACCAATAATATTGTTGAGTCGGATGATGGGACAAGTAGATTGATCCAAGACATTTTTTCTCCTATCGATGAGGAAAATGATGATACCATTTATGATGTACCTCTCCTTGAGACGACATAACAACCCATTTATGAAGGCTCAAGAACAAATATTCTCTTTTCTATAATGTTGTTGGTGAACTTGAAGGTATTGAATGGTTTGTCAAACACTTGTCTCACATAGATCCTAAGGTACATAATACAATTCGTCACATATTATGCATAAAGGTCGACTTTATTTTCTCTATTTTTAGTGTCAATTAACGTGTAAATTAAGGATTCAATATTTTTTATTACTATTGTTTACATTAACTAGCTTTTTTTATGATGTAGATTGTTAAGTAAATTTTTGGTACCACTGTCAAATAATTTACCTCACACATATTGATAGATGTGTGTCATTATGAAAGATATTGGAATGGACTATCAAGATATTAATGCATGTACGTATGATCATATTATATATTATGGACAATATGAATCGGAAACAAAATTCCCGCAATGTCAAATAAGTAGATATCGAACCAATCAAGTAACAAAAAAGGTGCATCACAAGGTTCTTTGTCATATTTCGATAATTCCACGTTTGCAATGATTGTTTAGGTGCCAAAGAATTGGATAGTTTATGGATTACCATGCATAGCACATAGGTGAAGATAGTGTTTTTCAAATGCATGCAGATGGTTCTTCATTTAGGAACATTGAAGAACGATGGAAAATTTTTAATGAAGAACCTCATAATGTTAGGCCTTCATTGGCAGTTGATGATGTCAATCCATTTGGTGAGCTAAGGTCTATTTACTCAATGTGTGATACTTTTGTTATAAACAATAACCTTCCTCCTTGGATGTCAATAAAGAGGGATCACACAATGTTGGAAATGATTGTTCTAGGTATTTGTTTACAAAATTGGTTTGAACATTGTATTTCAATTTTCTTATTCATTGCATAATTACTTATTTATATACAAGGTAGTAATTGTGTGTACTTTCATGCAATTAGGTAAGTACCAAGTAAAGATATGAATGTATTTATTGAGCCTCTTGTTGACGAGCTACTAAAGTTATGGGTTGGCATCACTATGTACGATATCTCTAGACCAATAGGGAAAAAACAATTTCAATTCCATGGAATACTTACATGGAAAATTCATGATGCCTCAGGGATAACACATTTTTGTGGTATGTAACATATTGATGCACTTTAATAGTATATAATTTTATGAAAATATGATTCATGCTTCTTAAATATCAATTCCTCGTTATATAAATAATACTGACATTAATACATATAATCGTGTAGGTCTTCAAACAAAGGGTAAATTTTCATCTCCAGTTTGTGGTCCTAGGATGAAATCACATCATTCAAGAATTCTAGGAAAGGAGGTATTTGATGAGTATAGAAACTTCCTCCCTAAGAACCATAGGTATCAAACTACAAAAAAAAATCTTTCAATTTGAAAGAAGAGACTAGAATAAAACCACGAAGAATGACACTGTTGATACTGAGAGGGGGGTGAATCAGTATCCAGTACAATTTAAAACCTTTTTCAACTTATACTTAAACCATTCAATTATATCCAATGATAAATGAACAATAGTATAAGAGTTA